>JASWJB010000266.1:0-61365 GCA_032433595.1 Conoideocrella luteorostrata
GGGGGGGCCTATGGGGGCAACCTGTGAGACGGCCGGACAATATGGACAATATGGAAGAGCTTGTGGAGCCTCATCAGAAAGTTTCCCGGGCCTGCAATGCTTCAATAAAGGGAAAAAAGGCATTATCTGTGTAATTCCTGCGGAGTCAAGGGGAAAAGCTAGCTTACAGGCAATATACTAGCGGCACTACTAGGCTAAGCTTCAAAGGACGATACCCACGATACTATCAGGGTGGCATGTAACGACTTTACTGGGAGCAATTATTCGGTACAAATGCGGTCCGATTTCCAACCGCATCCCAGCTGTTCCCTTTTCCACAATCAGAAAGTAAGTTCAACACCACTATGGAGGGAGGTCTCTGCATCATTACCACCACCGCAGACAATTTTACAGACTCCTCTATATGATTCGACTTTGCTGTCCATTCTTTGGTTCCCATGCCCAGCCACTCAGCAGGTTACTCACTTCAGGCTTGGCCTCTGACGCTGTATTTGGACGTATTTGGACTGTTTTCAATACACCCACAGACATACTGGGTATTTCTTTCAAGTCCCATGGTCCATTTCTTCAAGCAGGTAAGTATACTGCCATCATCAGCCCGCCAGAATATGGCATCGTCGTGGTCTTGAACCCATTCTCTGGCCTGTTGACATACTCAAGAAACTCCCTGTACAAGGGCTTGGCCATGACTGTGTTGTCTGCGAGAATAATAGCGCCCTTGCGCAATCTGGGACGCACAATTTCCAAAGCCGGCAGTGCCAAGGGCGTCCAAACTGGCCATCGAATTAGCACCATACTTTGTAAAGGTCATGCATGTTGCAGATACCTACTATCCAAAAGCAACAGGTCGATCTGATCCGGCATCCCGTCTTCCACCTTGAGTGTTTCCAGCAAGTCGCCCTCCCGCAGCTCAATCCACGGCTCGACCTCGTCGCCAGCCTGCTTCCAATGATCCCTGGCCCTTGCGGCCTTTGAAGACTCCTTCTCAGTGGCAATGACCTTGCCAGTTACCGCAGTGCCAGTGGCCCTCCGAGCGTCTTCCACATTCTGCCCGACAGCCAGGGCCAGATAGATGGTTGATACGCCGAAGCTAGTCCCTGCTTCCACGATGTTGCGCGCGCCACTCGACCGCGCAAGAAGGTACATGAGCTGGCACTTGTCCTGCTCCAGACTCACAAACTTGTCGCGCATATGATCGTCTGACGAGGCGGACCATGTTGAACCGTACAGGTAAAACGCAATCAACCGCTTCACGTAAAAGAAGATTTGCGAAAAGGACTTTTCTTGCGCTTCGGAAAGGGAGTGCAGTTTTTGTAAAAGCTCATGCACGCGCGGGCTGCCTACAACGGCCTGCTTGGCCATGTCGATGGATGGTGACATGATGTAGTCGCAAATCGGCTTTGCAGCAATGTCGTATTTTGTGGGCGTATAGCTAGCAATAAGGGCATTGATATTCTCCCTCACCGTGCATGAGCTACATATATAGTTTGTCAAGTGATGCACTCGTCTCGGATGGCCGAGATGGCCGAGCTGACCGGCACTGCACTGCAATGCACGAATACACGATACACGATACATTGCCGTGACGTGCCGAGTCTTGTCGCTACGCCCTTCCAATTACCGACAGAAAGCGGGGCGTAGCATTCAACTCCAGTTGTTCGATCCTGCATCACCCATCATTGGCAGACGCAGCCGGTACACTCGGCGCCTTTGACTCTGTTTACACTGCTCCGTACAGCTCGTCTATTCTGTAGAGTAACCGTCGATCGGCTGCTATTCTCTCTACTCCTAGTGCTTATCCGCAGGACTAGCCTACAGCCGGTTCCATGGCCTTGGCAGCACGCTCTTCTAAGCACGATAAGACTCTCCAACCACTCATCTATTCAAATGCTCGTTAAAGACCACCTTATATACTCCGTAGCAGCTAGCTCTTTCGTCCAGCAGCTCCCGTCCGCAGGTCCCCGTCTCTCCGCACTAGTGGCTGCTGACGCTGACAGCTCAAGGATTAAGCCACAACCTTGCTGACAGTGGCAGGATGACCAAAATATATTTAAAGTTGAGCATTTCCGAGTATTAAAGACGCGGGGAAGGTTTGGTTCCAGAAAACGCAGCAGTGATTGAATATACCAAATACAAGATGACAAGCCCAAATATCTTGACACTTCTCTCCCAAGCAGGGATCCCACACATCACTCCCCACGACGCCGACTTCTCTTCCACTCTGCGCAGCTATACCGGCTCCTACGACGATGCAAAGCCAGCAGTCGTCACTCTCCCCACCTCGGGAGAGCAGGTTGCGGCCATTGTGACAAAATGCATCGAGGCCGACTACCCCATGGTCGTGCGTGGTGGCGGCCACGACGTGCAGGGAAGGTTCGCCGTCAAGAATGCCGTCAGCATTGATCTTCGAAACCTAAACTCTGTGATTGTAGCGCAGGATACGGCCCGCGTGGGCGGCGGCGTGACTTCTTCACAGGTTCTCGAGCAGCTGGAGAAACATGGTCGTCAGGCGGCTACGGGATCCTGCGGCAGTGTTGGGTTTACTGGGTGGAGTCTTATCGGCGGACTCGGCGCATATGTTCAGTCGTATGGGCTGGGAGCTGATCAAATCGTCGGAGCAACAGTGGTGAATGGCCAGGGGCAGCTTGTGGATGCAGACAGTGAGCTGTTGAAGGGGTTGAGAGGCGGAGGTGGTAGTTTGGCAGTGGTTGTGGAATTGACTGTTAAGGTGTACCCTTTGCAGAAGGTAGGAGCAACATAAAGAGATGTATGAAACAGGTTATGCGCTCTCGAAACTAACTGTATCCAGATCCAAGCAGGTCTCGCCATGTACGATTCGTCCGATATCGAACAGGGGATCACCACGTTTTTCACCAACTTCGACGCCTTGACCAGCAACCACAAGATACCATCCCAACTATCACTCATGCCCTTCACAGCTCCCTTCCCCGGCATGGGCGTCACCGTAGCCTGCGCTTTTGTATGGAACGGGCCCGCGAGCGAAGAGTCCGCCATGTGGGTGGACCGAGTTGCGGCCCTCGCACCCGTGGCCGTTGGACCGCCCGGACCAAAAGAGGCTATCCGAGAAACCACTCCGTTTCAATGGATCACCATGCTCACGACCTTTATACCGCCAGAAGTCACGGGCCGCATGCAAACCGCATCAATCACCAAGTTCTCACCAGACTTGGTGTCTGCTCTCGCCAAATCGAGCGCAAGAATGCCAAAGGGAGGTTTCACGTCGTTAAACTTCCACTTGCTCCGGTCGGATAGCCCATCCTGCTCGAATGACGTCCCAGAGTCGGTACTGCCGTATCGCGAACCGCACATATTTGTGGAAATCATGGGCTTTGCCGGCGAAGGGTGCTCAGCAGCTGATGCAGCAGCATGGTCATTGGACACGCGCAATGCAATTATGCAGGTGGATGGTTCTTCCAACAAGACGTATCTTGCGCTGACGGCGCTCGAGTTTGTGGATTTGCATGCGATTTACGGTGAGAAGTTGGAGGTGTTGAAGGAGCTCAAGCGGAAATATGACCCGAATGGCGTGTTTAGAAACACCTTGCCCCGATTGCTGGACTGATTGGATGTCATGGCGTACATTGAAATCAATGCCCCCTAAATGTTAGGAGAATAAACTGAGAGCTGATTAGCACGCTCGTAAGGTACCAATGACTTGCGGGCGCCTCGCACCGTCTCATCAACACTGATGCTGGAGTGCATGTGGCCACACCATCCCGTCTAACTGCATTAATTTGCAGCTGTTGCATATCGACCGACCGAACGGTCTTATTAAATCCCTTCTGTTCTATAAAACTGTAAATACAGAAAATAACCTCATGCTGCCTCATACATCAGCGACATCTTTTCCTGCTTCAATCTATGCGCCCCTGAATCCCCCCGCATTACCCCGGACCGACGAACATTTTAACTAGCGCTCGCGGGATCGCCATCCCAATCCAGATTGATGTCCCGAGCTAATCCAACACAACCATTAGCTAAGTAGTTCGTCTCTCACAAAAACATGGCACAAGGCTGATTAAAGGTTGCATTATACCACCCTACAACTAACTTGTGAGACAAACACGCAGGCAATTAGCTCGTCCCTTGCCCCAAATCCCTGTCATTCACCTCTTCAATGGCATTGTGCGCCACAATGGCGGTCACGATCGCGGTCGGATGCAATGCTTGCCGCGTGGGGTGCATGCGAAGTACATCGCGCAGCACTAGATCGACATGAGGCTGCACGTGAAGGCACGGTATATTCAACCCTTGTCTTCTGATAAACCACCGACAAATATAAGATGGGCAGGACACGCATGCGACCCTTGGATTCGATCGGGGTTATGGAAATCATGTCACAGAGAAGAACAAATCTTCTCCGGGTGACTACAATACCAGATGCGTCTCATTAGCCAAGCTCTCCTCTCGTTGCCGTGTCTCGCAGCATCGGCTCGCCTGCCGCCCACTGACAATTGTAAAGCATACCCAGGGACTGCCGGCTGGCCATCCCCTCAAGCATGGGCAGAGTTGAACGAGAGCTTGGACGGTCGGCTCCTCACGCCGACTCCTCCAGCCGCAGCATGTCACTCCGGTCATCCCTTGTTTAATTTGCTGGCTTGCGCAGCTGCAACAAAGGGCTGGACCTCGTATGAGTGGCACTCTCGGGATCCGGTGTCCATGATCGTCGTCCAATACACCAACGACACGTGCCTCCCGGACCCCAAAGCTCCCTGTAGTGCGCAGGGCTATCCAGCCTATGTTGTGAATGCCACGACGGCGGAGCATATCAAGCTGGGCATTGCATTTGGTAAAAGCCTCCAGCAATTGAGGCAAGGCAAGCACACACGGCTAATCATGGCATATAGCGCGGGAGCACAACATTCGACTGGTGGTAAAGAGCACCGGCCACGACTTCATTGGCCGGTCCAACGCCCCAGGATCCCTGTCCATCTGGGTTAGACATCTCAATGAAATCTCCTACCACGCCGGCGAATTCACGCTCAGCGGCTCGGGAAAGGTGCTTCCCGGTGATGCCGTCACCGTTGGCGGCGGCACGCACATGTACGATATTTACCAAGCAACCGCCAAGTATAAGCAGACTGTCGTCGGAGGCGGCGCCAAGAGCGTCAGTGTTGGCGGCTACATCTCAGGAGGGGGGCACTCTGTCCTGTCACAGAGATATGGAATGGCTGCAGACCAGGTCCTCGAGATGGAGGTTGTGACTCCCCAAGGCGAGATTCTGAAGGTCAATGAGGATCAAAATACGGATTTGTTTTGGGCCCTTCGTGGTGTAAGTTGCGGGACTGCTCTATCCATACTCCAGTTTGCCTATATTAATGCAGAAGATGATGACAGGGCGGCGGCTCAACCTTTGGCGTCGTCACATCTGTCACTCTCAGAACGGTTCCTAGCCCCAAAATCACAGCTTTCTTCTGGCTGGTAAGCATTAAAGCAAAGTCACCCTCCTACGGCGCCATCATCTCCTACATCATATCCCAGCTGCCTACTCTCATGGACGCCGGGCTATCCGGCTACGGCTACATAGCTTACCAATTTCCCAACCCCATCCCTATCCCCGGCCTGTCAGGCACAATTGACGGATTCGTCGGCAGCGGCGTCCTGCAAGATAAATCCGTGCAAGAGCTCAACAACATCTTCAAGCCGCTCAAGGAGGCGCTACACGAGAAATGGCCGGGCGAAGCCACGCTCTTCAACTTGGGCTTTCCGTACGATTCATTCCTTTCGTGGTTCAGCGCCAACTACGATAAGAGCGAGGCCGGTAACCACGCCTACGTTGTGTCTCGGCTCTTGGATAAAGAGACACTGGCGAAGAATACGTCCGAGTCGAACAAGGCTTTTCTGGCGCCTATTCCCATCACAGGCGGCTATGCGATGTTTATGGTGGGAGGAAAGGGCATTCATGAAGCGAAGCCGCGGGGGGGGAGCAATGCCGTGAATCCGGCATGGAGAAAGGCCTATGTCCACACGTGTAAGTTGTCAGAAGTATGGTTTGAAGGATTTGCCCCATCAACTAATGCATGATTGGTTCAGTGGCTGGCGCCAGCTTTCCCGCTTTCAACAATACTGCCAGGTTAGAAGCGATTGATAAGTTGCAGAAATCGTTCCAACCGATCCGGGATATGACTCCCGACTCTGGCGCGTATATCAACGAGGTATGAGATGATGATGACGACGATGATCCCTTGTCACATCCGTTAGCGACTCGAATTTGAGGCTTACCAGTCGTTTTAGGCGTTACCGTTCGAGAAAGACTTTCAACAGGTATTTTGGGGAGATAATTATAAGCGGCTGCTCGAAATAAAGCGAAAGGTCGACCCGGACGATGTGTTTTGGTGTACTCCATGTGTTGGAAATGAGCGCTGGCAGGAGAGGGACGATGGCCAGCTTTGCCGGCTCCGATAGCACAGGTGTGGGCTGAGCTCATATAAAAAGGTTTTCTTATTTTTGTTCCCTAGAGGTTGCCTACAAAAAACTATGATCCAATCCGAATTCGCCATTATATCGGCGTACAAGTTGATGCGAACAGTACAATCACGGCGCTCATATGAATAGATGACCAGTTCCCCCCCCTCCCCCAAACAGGCTCCCTCTGCAACGATGTCTCATTCGCGACACCGCTTTTGCAACGAGCCTCTGGCGTGCCTCGCTATATCATTGTCGCTATGAGACCCCTTGACGGATTAACCATGATTTTTGGTTTTAGCGATGTGCCTCTCAAAGTGTCCGCCACAATGCCAAGCTCCTGCTAGCTGCTGACATTGCATCAACAGAGAATAGCGCAGCACGTGTTTCGGTCGCCATTATCTGGGATTGTGTCTAGCAGTAGGTAGATACAGAGTATCTATTCATAGGAGCAGCATGACGCAGTACCGTTAAACTTCCTGGGGAATCTACCCTATCACGCCTCACGACTTGCCTGTATTATAGAGCGTGACGATACGTTCAATTTGCGCCTACGACAATCGTCACGTAAGCAACCCAGCCACGCGAGTCTGCTTACGGTCACAGCATAACCTCCCCCTCCCATCTAATTTCGTCTTCAACACATATATCCGTCGTTCTATGATCCGGCGCCAACTATGAAGGAACACACGAAATCACGCCACGGCTGTGATCGATGCAAGCAACGCAAAGTAAAGGTACGACACTTTCGCCCACGCATCGACAGAATGTCTCATAAAACACACGAAAAAAAAAATATAAAAAATAAACTGACACTATCGGCTCATGGGTCAGTGCGACGAGACTCTGCCGTCGTGTGCCCGCTGTCGTCGAAGGCGGGAAGTATGCTCGTATCTGGAGCAGTACTCGCCTCCCCCTACTGTGACGCTTCCATTGAGACTGCCGCCCTTTTCGATTGAGCGGCCGGACGCTGCAACAGAGCATCTCGAGGACATGGACCTGGCACACATCTTCCTCACGGAGACTTACGCGACTCTGTGGAGCGGAACCCGGGGACAAATGACATGGAGAGACACGGTGTGGAAGGCGGCGCTGCGGCAGCCAGCACTGCTGAACGGCATTCTCGCAATGGCTGCCATGCACAAGGTTGTTGCCATGAGCGCGCCGCCGCCGCCGCTGCCGCACGATACAGATCCAGGTCCAAGTCCAGGTCCAGATCGACGGTATCAAGTCATGGCGCTGCGGAAACAAGCAGCCACCCTCCCTGCCTTTGTCGCCCTACTGGCCAAGCTGGACGAAACGACGTGTCACGACTCGTTCGTGCTCTCTATCCTCGTGTGCTTCTGGGCCTTTGCTTCCAGGAATCTACCTGTCCAGCTGGGAATCTTCGATGCCGAGGGCGACCCAGCGTCGTGGCGAAACGTCCGGGCCAATCTGCCAGCTACGAACCCCGTCAACGACTTTGTCCAAATCTGCCGCAAGCTCAAGCCCATCACGATTCTAACGCGCCAATGCCATGGTTGGCTGAAGCAAGGGCCAATGTCTGCGTTTATGGAAACCCCCGCGATCGATGACCTGCCCAGCCTCGGGAGCGACGCCGCCCACGCGCTGGATAAACTAGAGCGTCGGCTGGAAATAAAGGCTCCGCATCTTCTAGACTTTGGGTCTGCACAGCAGAGACCTCTGCTGTCGTTCAGGTTCGCGTACAGGGCGGTACAGTGCCGCGAGTGGCTCGAGCTGGCGATTGCGTGGCCGAGCTTGCTCCCGGAGGTCTTTGTTGAAGAGCTGGAGACGGGGAGCGAGGCGGCCTTGACGGTGTTGAGCTACTGGGCGGTCGCCTTTCAGCCTCTGGACATTTACTGGTGGGCAAAGGGGTGGGCGGCGGCCCTGGTCATTCATATTGCTGCTCGGGTGAGAGGAGAATGGGCTGAGCTGGTAAAGTGGCCGTTGGAGACTATTGTTGCGAGGAAAGGTGGAATTGCAAGCTCTTCTACGGGGTCTATATAATGCAATCTAAATACCAGAATCTATGAGAACAAGCGTGAGGATCGATCTAAGTCCAGAAAAGAAAAGTATTGCAAGCAAACGTCCGTCGAAAATCGTGGATATCCCGAATCTCGCGGCAGAAACGTCTTCCGCGTCCACCGGTTCAAGACAAGCCATCAACATGGACAAGCTCAACGGCGGCTTAGTTCTAGTATTGGATTTTTGCTGTTTGTTCTCATAGCAGGGAAGAAGTAGCCCGGATGAGTCACGGTCAAGCCGACGGTTGCGATGACCACCATCCTAGTTGAGCATTAGTTAATTGTAAGACAGACAGTCGAGAAAGCCGTCGCGGTAATTCACTTACATGCCATCCAGTACCAGAAAGTCGGTCTCCTTGCGCATGAGCTCGTTGCCCCAACCACCCACCATTTCAGGAATCCTAATAACGTAAATATCAGCCGAACACATCTTCCAGGTCGAAGGGGGTGAGTAGCATTGCTCGCTCGCATCTCAGCAGCTTACCGGTAAATACATCTAACCAAGACAGTAAGGTAAGCCAAGACGACCATGTAACGGAAAGCCCGAATCTTCCACGGCGCGCCGGCGGCAACATCAGGAATCTTCTCGACGGCCGAACCATGGCGTTCATGTCGCCACTTCCGGTACATGTATGCCACCACCAGAGCGCCGCAAAAGACCATCGTGACGACTTGGAACACGATACCGCCAACCATGATGTTGTTTCCCAGATCGCGCCTCTTCCTGTCTTCCGGGTCCGCGCCGCTGGCAAACCCGCCGCCGATCGCTTGCAAGAGAATTGAGAGGATGTCGCACCCGATGAATATCCAAGTATACAGCGCAGGTTTTAGGAGGGAGAACTCGGGGGCGTGGCTGAGGATATAGTGCTTCATCGTGAGGTAGATGCCGCCGGCGATAAAGGACGGGGCAATCAGGAGACAGATGACGTTCGCCTTGAAACCCGCGCCGGAATAAGGGTTGTCGTGCATCATCAGCCTGCCCGCATAGCCGACAGCTTCCATGGTGGCGCCGATGCCGATGGCTATGGAGTAGGCGTAGACGCGGGTGAGGATGCAGAGCACAATTTGACCCACGGCGCAGATGGCAAAGAGGCAGAGCAGAAGGGTGTTGGGCGCAAAGCTTGGGTAGTAGCCGTATGTTGTAGCCTGGATGGGGCAATCCGGTGTTACTCTTGTGCAGTGTGCGAGTTTAGACATGGCGAAGCGAGGCCGTGTGCTTGACTGTTGAGCTTCGAGCGGATGTGTGGTGCTGGTACTGTGTAAGTGGGATGCTGCCGAGTATAAGGCTGCGAGCCCATATATATTGTATTGATCAATGGGACGGATGAGTGTAGCAATGGTAAAGTGAATGCTTAACTCTTTAACGGAAGAGTAATGAGAGGATTGGCCTGCATTTATACAAGAAGAGTTATCTGCAATTGTCGATATGTTTGGCCAACTTCCCAACTTCCTCTGCACAATAACTAAATCATAACCAACCACGCGGCACTCTGTGCTCCATAATCCATATTCCGTACGGAATACTCCGTACATATTGCCTCTTCGGACCCATGGCCGCATCCAATTCGCTCCACCTCGCACTTCTAACCGTACTTGGTCTAGAGCCTCGGATTCAACTCTGGTGGGGATGGTGAATTAACACTGCGCCACTGCGGTCAAACCGTTTACAGCCCCAACTGCTGACACTCAATGAAGTTGTTTCGCGGAGTTGGACGTAGATGATCACATCTTTGGCTCGATTGGTTCTCCGGTAACTAGTTCCGCCACTGCACATGGTAAGCGCTCGGAAACCTCGCTTTGAGGACTAGCTTACAGGATTGGGATGTCTTGGCCGTGGCACAACCAGCTAATTCTTGCTGCGTATAAGCACGGCATGAAGCACGGCCAGTGAGTGGTGCGACGAGGCTCCCACCAAATAAATGAACACATGGCCCTTGTAGCTCATTGCTGGTACGCGCAACCTCGTCTTACTAGTACACTGCAATCCCTGTCGGAGGGGCCCAGTCGCCGCGGGTAGGTGATGTGATGGCTACAATATTATCATTCAGTTACTCTATTGTATTGTAAGCCCAAGCAATGCTCACCGGGAAAGTTTTATTGGCACTCATTGTATTTTATTACTTATTTATTAATCCATAATGCTAGTTGAGGAAAATGCAAGAAGAAAACAGGTACTCTGGAGCTATACTGGTGGTTCGTACAGGAAAACCCTGGTTCCAGGGAGAAAAAACCTATACGATCCAGCTCCGGTTCGCAAGCAGGGCTACTCCCTTGCGAGCGCTATCCGATTATTCAAATATATGGCTAAGATGCAGTTAATCCCGAGGGATGCATGGCAAGAGTGCGTGGTGCGGATGATCACGGCCCTGTTCAATCATTAAAAATTAATAAGCAGGAGAAGGAGCAAGAGTAAAAGCAAGAGCATAGTCCTGGCAAACTTAGAGCTAAATTCAGACAACGCCACCTAAAGTCGTGGATATACTGCACACGCTATTCTAGTAACTGCACGATAAGTCTCAGGCAAACAGCTTAATATTGTCGACCAACGCCTCCAGCTCCTCTATTGATTGCCCCGTGTGGTCTTGTAGCCAACGCACGGCCTTCTCAACTATCAACTCCCAGGGGCCCATGTCGTCTGCCTTGTTCAGCTTGGGGAACATGACCACACACAATGTGGCGAGCACATCATCTGTTTTTTGTTGTCCAGGTAGAGCAACAGCTTTCTTCGCTTGCTTTTTGGTGAAGTTTACGATGTCTTCCAGCTCGCTGCTCCATTTCCAACGACCATCGTAAATTTAAAGATTTGTCAAGTCGGCCAAATCAGTCATGTTTTGGCCTTCTCTGGACCTTGTCGTTTTCTTACGATCTAGCTTTGCCATGCCTTCCTTCCCTCCTCCTCCTCCTCCTCCTCCTCCTCTACCTCCTCTACCTCCTCCTCTACCTCCTCCTCTTCCTTCCCGTCTTCATTCCCGTCTTCCTCTGCCCACTCTTCTCCCTCTCACTCCACTCCCTCCAAATTCCCCAAGGCTCCTAATTGTGAAGCTTGTAGCTTGCAATACTAACGATATGACCCACATCAGCATCAGCCAGAGGCTCTTGTCTCCGAATGTCCCCAAGGCCCATGTCGCATCCTTCATCCAACAACCCAAACCCCACATGCGAAAAGTCATCCGAATCCTCATCCAGATCCATCACCTCTTGCTTTTCCAACTCTGGCCCGTCAGCGTACTGCTCGCTTGCATCTTCGCGAGCAAAGACAGTCACAAACGAGCACCATTTTCCACCAACTTGATGCTCTACTCCAAGCCGAACCACTTCTCTCTTGGTCATGTAAGAGAACTGTCTTTCAAACTTATCCTTCAGCTGTGAACCTTGAGAACCCTTTGCTTGGTAGAGCCAGCCACGCCCTTCTTCGAGCTCTTGTGTCGCCTTCTTGGCGGCCAGTTGGTGTATCGTAGTGCTCTTGCCGGCAAGTTCCGTAATGGGAATTTCGAGCTCCAGCGGTCCTTGGGAAAATATGCCCTCAATATGACAGACTTAGGCCTCCGGGATGGCGTCGAGTCAGAGAGCATGATGTATACTGTCGTTCGGATAAAAGGGGAAAGGGGCGGGATGCAGGATGGAGCATGTAAATATCGCGGTGGCTCAACGGATGGCAAAACATTCTTTCGTTTTTCCAGCTCTTCTGTGACATCTTTCATTTCCAGTTCGTTGTCTTTGACGTCGGGATCGAAAAGTGACGTGGGCTTTTCGGACTCCTCCGCCGCTGTACCATTGCCTTTAGCTTCTCCCTCTTCCTATAGCAACTCCACGTCAACAGTAAGAGAGTCTATGACCCTTTCCACCAACTCAAATTCTTCGTCCATGTAAGATTCACATCCCTCCTCCGATGTGTCGTATTTGATGTCCAGAGTGTGGTCCATGGCATGTGCCGTAAGAGCCCCGTTGAGCATTCGCACCACCTTCTTGTCAAACTGTGGGTTGCACAGGGTTGTGCAATGATCTAGATCATCGGCTTCAAATGCAATATATTCAATAATAGTCGGGTCTATCTAAGAAGAGAAAAACAAGTCAAGATATGATGCCTACGATACCCGTATAAATAAGGTGGCCGAAAGGTGACCACGTGACGATATCCGTGCTCTTGTTGTGTGTTTGGCGGCGAGATTCCAACACAAACATTTCATCTTCACCTGCAGTCTGAGAAACATTACCAGCCCTTGCAGCACCCCTGGTCAATGTGTAGCTCACAGAACTTCCGATCGCAAGTGTGAAAACACGGATCGCGCCTTTGCTTTCCGCTACGTTGGTTCTACTGAGTTCAAAATCTCGCCTTGGTTCCAGACTCGGCCATCAGTCAAAAGGAAAACTTCCAAATTGGAGGTTGGTTGCCTTTTCTCGAGAGTCTTTGCCAATGGCAAAGCGATTTCTGTGCCACCATACTCAGCATCAAATGTGTCGACATGAGCAACCGCCGTTTCAAGCGTTTCTTCCTCATACTATATAGATTCTGGCCACAGAAAACTGTGTATTGACCCGAAACTGCAAATGTTGAAGTGGGCACCGAGTGGCAGAGACTTGAGAAACACTTTCAGAGCCCGCACCATGTTTGGGATCTTTTTGTCATCGTCCATGCTACCGCTACGGTCGCAGACAAACACAATCTCAGGCTGTTGTACTGATGGTGGAAAACTAGGGACCAGAGATGCCATAATAGCCCGTTGATCATTATTTGTCGCATGGAACTCGAGCAATGCAAAGGGATCTCCAAGTCCATTTGATAGGATTTGAAGTACAAAATCTTGGTCGAGTATTGCCGAACCCAGGGACAGTGATGGGAATGCCATTTGAAGATCCGGACTTGCTGACGGGTGTGCGCTAAGGGTACCAATACTGACGTAAATTGGGTGAGACGGAGACTGAACTGATTTGACAGAATTTCCTGGTCCCATGTTTAACATCCAGGGTCATGAAAATTCGACCATTGACAGCACTTTTTGGTGCTGCTGCAACGTCCCTACATGATCCATATCTTGGAGCAATCGCGGTGGGGATCGTAAACTGGACTTCATCCACTTCAGCATCATGCTCCAACTCGCCAAGATACGTGAGCTCTACTGATATTTTCACGGGCAGGCACATATCCGAGCTGTGTCGAGAAGACGTCTGTGGCAGATAGACTTTGCTCCAGCAAACCAGCAGTTTCCCCCGGCGCAACAGCCACCCGGTAAACTTTTTGGCTTCTTCGCGTTCCTTCACAACACCGTGGAGGATCTTTGATCTGATTGTGCATGTAAAATCAACAAAAGAAACGCCATCGTACATGGGAAACATGTAACGAGCCTCCTTGACTGGCTTGGATCTGTTGTTGACGTAAATCTATGTCAGAGTGGTTCGCGACGGGGATGCGATAATGGTGGTATGGGCAGAAAGTGAGGACAAGGTGAGATACTGGCAGTACCCGTTGTCGCCAAATGCGATGCATCCACCATCCACACGCGTTGCGTTTTCGTATCGAGACGTTTTGAATGAAAGTCGATAGATGTGACTTCTGGGGCAATGTAGTTCGGGCAACGACGAAAGGTACCGAATGCAGTCTTTCTTTCTTTTTTACATGACAGCCGGCGATGGGTCGATAACAGGATAAGCGTTCGCGTGGCTACGCAGTTCTTAAAATATGTACTTTGTACAGGACAAGGAATTTGATATAAAGGGAAAGGAGAGCGAGAGTCTCGAAGTCGGGGGGGGGATGCAATTTATACTTTTCCCGTGTAGCAGGCAGGTCAGCCGGCAAACATTCATCCATAAAAAACGAGGGCTGCCAATCAAACTTCCAACATACGCATCTGAAAAAGGTCAAACCAGATACAGAAGTACGCACCCTTGGATGAGAGGAGATGCTGGGAGAATGCGTGAAAGACGATTGGCTAGATTTCAATGATCGAATCAAAGTCGCCACTTACAGTGGGAGACATAAAGTTTTGGCGGCCTTTAGGCATATACTGCGCTAGCAGATATTTGGAAACTTTATGCCACAGCTTGAGAGTGCATGCACTGTGGAAAAGGCGACATTTCTCTTTGGGTTCAACAGTAGCTACCTAGGCACATTAATGACTTTACAGTTATAGTTGGTGTGCTGCACCGTACTCCGTGTGGCCTGAGGCAATGCGTGGACGCAAACTGCGCACATACATTGGGCTCCATTCCGAACTTCAAGGATCAGTCATTATTTCAGAGCATCGCGACTAGTTTGTTGCTTGCAAAATTACCACCAGCATTTGTTACTCTGTCTTCCTCGCGGTCACAGCTGCGAAATGACAGACGGACTGCATGCATGGTAGCACTTTTATTGTAGAACAGGTTGCCCGTTAGCTTATTAGTTTGGACTATCTTGTCTTGAAAGCTATAAACCTTTGGTCTGCCTGTTCTCCGTTATGATGAGTCGGCTGAGCTATTGTTAAATATGGCCCTCCCTATTTTTTCCGCTCTTCATGGGCAACATACAAATAAAGTGCTCCCGATTACTGGTAGCAGCTTCTTCACTTTCCACAGACTTCCCATACTACTCGCAGACATGAAATGCAAATTAAGGACGAAGTCCATCATGTGGACAAGGAAAGTCACACGTTGCCTTTGTCCAGCGATCATCGCTGTGTCTTGCGACAAGGCACCGTTTCTCGCTGCCTCGGACGCTGGATCCTTGACTCGGGGTCTGAATCGTGTCCGATGTACTTCCGTTTGTCTTGCCTATGCCATCAGTGCTGGTTTCTGATTCTCTGCTGCTGCAGGATAAGCTCAAGCTATGGCTGCCACGATAGCTGTCTCGACTGGCTGAAGCGCTCGAGGTGGTCCCTCGGCTTGCATCGTTCTACTCCGCAGACCGCTCAGGACCACCACGCCACAAGCCGTAGAATCCATCGCAGTTCTTCCACATCTTTATCGTGCCGTCCTCCGATGCAGTTGCATACAGTTTGCCGTCAGGTGAAAACGCAATGGACCAGATCGGGCCGTGATGTCCCTTGTGCGTGTCGATTTCTACCTCATCATCGAATCGAATCACCTTAGCCCAGGTGCCGGGCTCTTCTCCAACCACAATCTTGCGACCCTTCAAATCCAGACCAACACTAGCAATAGAGTATGGCAGCACAATGCGCTTCAGTTCATCCATGGCTTGGTCGCCTCCCCAGAAGTAAACTGCCTTACCCGCAGAGACTGCCAGGACAGGCTTACCGCCGCCAACATCGGTCGGGGAGGCCAGTTCAGGTGCCACAGAGACTACTTCACAGGACTTGATTTCCCCATCCAGTACCTCATGCTTAACGCACGCCCGACTTGGCAAATCAAGCCACCGAATAGTTTTATCGGATGCGGTGACAACAATGTTTGGGTCTCTGGTCCAGCAGATAAACTTGATAGAGCTCGTGTGGACGCCCTCGGCAATTTCAAAACCAGCGGCAGCCGGAATTGTAGCAGGTATTCCAGGATTAGAGTTGGCAAGTTCTGCCAAATCAAAAACGCGGAGCTTCTTCTCCATGCCGCCCGTAGCCACGAGATCCGAATTGTCAGGTGGATAAGCAACGGCTCGGACAATGTGATCGTGCTGCAGGCTGTACAGCAGCTCTCCCGTGTGTGTATCCCAGATCTTCCTAGAATTCCACGTTAGATGCAGGATTGACCTTAGTCCGAATGGAGGATTAGGGCGTACGCAGTGAAATCGGCCGAAGCAGTAGCGGCATTCGAAGCATCGGGGCTTAATCTGGCTTGCCAGACCGCTCCTTTGTGGCCAATAAATGTGCCGATCCTGTTCGTGATGTCAGAATGACGGCTTTGGCATGCAAATAAAGAGTAGTGCTCGACTTGGGCCTTACCAGTCACCTGTTACACCATCTCGAAGCATTGGATTTCCATCTGTGGCAGCCATTAGCTATCTTGTTATGTCATTGGCCGGTCCGGAGCGGAAGGCCAGTAACGAACCTTTGCAAGCAGAAATCATATAGTAAGTCTCTTCCTTCTCCAGGTGGGAGAAGCTCATGTGCGACACGGGCCGTGAATGGCCATGGCAGGTCAGTGGCACATACTGCCGGAGGGCATCAGAAGTCATCATGGGTGATGAGGGATGTGGTAGGGGGCGTGGACCAGGCAGTTTAGGGCAACTTGGTTCGCGAAGGTTCGGACTCAAGTCGAATCACTAGAGCGGTCGAACAGTCGCAGCAGTGGCAATGATGATTGGATCGTAATTGAGTCGTTGAGATATGTGGTTATCGCAGTGTGTGATGTCGTTTCAGTCGTCAGTCGTAGCACGGAACGCGCATAGGTAGAAAGTCACTAATTCAGGCAAGGAAACGTGAGAGACGGTGCTATTGTCTCTACTAAAGGGCAGACAGAAAGGAGTGCGTTTTGCTCTTGTTGGTCCGCGAGCTAGAGGAGAAAAAAAGAAAAGAGAGGGTATGTACGCGGCTGTCGAGGTTTTGTCGATCGCCGGAACGACTCAAAAGTTGCCGGAGAAGCTTGAGCCGTGGTGAAAGAGAAGGGAAATGTAAAGATTTGAGGCGGGATAGGTGACTGAAACAGTAGTCACGGCAGAAAGCCAAGATGCGGGTAACACCATTTGGCGGGCGGTGGGCGGTGGGCTAAACAACGTGGGGCATGAGGTCTTGGAGTAGAACGAGATGTGTACAGAGTACATGTGGCATCCACAAGACTTTGGCTACAGTACAATAGGTACTCCGTACTTCATCGAGTTATTGTATGGGTTTTTGGAGGGCAATGATGAACAAGGGATTCCATGTGAATTGGTAGCAGGCAGCACATTGTTAATACCGGGCTGTTTGTTTTGCAGCACTTGTCAATGTACTTGGCACTTAACCAGCCGTTGTCTCGATGTGCCAGTGCAAGCATGCGCCACTGACGGCGGGGTAGTTTTCGACGTCGTCCCTGGTACGGAGTAGTCCCTCCAGCTTTCCGCCACAGGAGAGCAATGGTGATTCTCCAGCACTCCACTATCCGCAGAGACTCTTCTTGATTCCATTCGCGTCCATATCATGCCTCGGCTCAATTTTCCATACAGTTCAGCAACCTGACTTAAGTTACAGAGCCAGCTTTACACTAGGTTATTTTGCTTATTCATACCAGAACTAGCCGCTGTTTTTGTTATTACACACTGTACGTAGGCAAATTTTGTTTGCTTCCTTCTAACCACCAAGTCACTCATCTACTAACTACTCCACTGCTCCACCAAAGCTCCGACTCCTCCAACGACCACTCCGCCAGTGACCACTCCGCCAGCGACCACGTCAACGTTATCAACCACCTTTTCGTCTCCTTCATAGTTCCTGGTCCTTCTCCCCTTTGTCCGTCGCAACCGCCCATCGTAATATTTGCAAAGGGTGGACGATTGCACCTCAAGTCCATCTCACCGTTCTCGAACACACCAATAGCCAGCATGGCGGCGGACTTCAAGCTGTCAGCACAACTGCTGGGTCATGAAGCAGATGTAATTCTCCCTCATAAGTCGATTCTCTGAACGGCGCTTTGTGTCTATTCGAGTCGACTGCTCACTATTTCATCTGCAGGTAAGGGCTGTTGCTTTCGCATCTCCCGACGTCATCCTATCGGCTTCCAGAGACTGCACCGTCCGCAAATGGTCCCGGGGACCACAAATGCCGCCTTCCTTCGAAGGAACAATTGTCAGTCGCGGCTCAGAATACGTCAACTCTGTAGCATTCTACGCGGCTTCTTTTGAACACCCGAATGGGCTTGTCATCTCCGGCGGTAAAGACACAGTCGTCGAAGTGAAGTCACCGATCGCAGCCTCCACCGACCAAGCCGAGCGATTGTTGATTGGACATGCGCACAACGTCTGCACTCTGGATATAGCCCCCGACGGCTCATATGTGATTTCTGGCGGATGGGACGGCCAAGCGCGTGTTTGGGACTTGCAAAAGTGGGAGACAGTATTGATGCTGGCAGGCCATGAGGACAAGGCTGTCTGGAGCGTAGTTGCTCTCGACGACAAAACCGCAGTCACTGGCTGTGCCGACAAAAGTATACGTATTTTTGACCTCACCCAATCCAGTGCCGGCGAAGTCCAACCCAGATCTACAATTTACACCCCTGATGTCGTTCGGGGTCTTTGCAAAGTACCCAAAGGTCACCCCAGTGGCGCCGACATTGCCAGTGCCAGCAATGATGGAACAATTAGGCTATGGAAACTAAATGGGCAGCAAGTTGGCGAACTGCATGGCCACGACAGCTTCGTGTACAGCCTGACGAGCCTACCATCCGGAGAGCTAGTTAGTGCTGGCGAGGACCGTACCGTTCGTGTATGGAAAGGCACCGAGTGCGTTCAGACCATTACGCACCCGGCTATTTCTGTATGGACAGTGGCCGCAAATCAGGATACTGGCGATATTGTCACAGGTGCCAGTGATGGTGTTGCCCGCGTCTTCACTCGGCGACCAGATCAAGTGGCTGACAAGGAGACTCTAGCAGACTTTGAGTCATCTGTAAAGGCCTCGGCTATTCCTCAGCAGCAACTGGGCAGTATCAATAAGGAAAAGCTTCCAGGACCCGATTTCTTAACAGCCAAGTCCGGTACCAAGGAAGGCCAAGTACAAATGATTAAGGAGGAGAACGGCAACGTGACCGCTCACACATGGTCCATGAGCCAACAGCAGTGGATCAATGTCGGTACAGTTGTCGATTCTGCAGGTAGCACTGGTCGCAAAGTCGAGTATCAAGGGAAGTCGTATGATTTCGTTTTTGATGTTGACATCGAAGACGGCAAGCCACCTCTAAAGCTCCCCTACAACTTGTCTGAAAATCCATACGAGAGAGCGACCAAGTTCCTCGGCGACAATGAATTGCCGCTCACTTACCTAGACAACGTAGCCAATTTTATTACTCAAAACACCAAGGGCGCCACTCTCGGTCAAGAAGACAGCTCTGGCCCTGATCCATATGGCACGGAGGCACGTTATCGCCCCGGCCAATCAGAGTCATCACGACCCAACATACTACCGCAAAAAGAATACTTGAGCATTTCGGCCGCCAAATACGAAGGTAGGTCGGCAAATACTACTAATACGTCTCTTTTTCGCTCAGACGCTGACCATACACAATCATAGCTATGTTTACGAAAATTCTGAACGTCAACAAGACGTTGATATCGTCGGGTCGCAAGGACGCCGCTTTGAACCCCGGAGAGGAGTCGGTGCTACTCTCCCTTCGCGAGGCTCTGGAGAGTGGTCGGCCAATTCCCGTAAAGTCCTTGGATTTGGTCGTCAGAATTGTGACGGCGTGGCCATATGGCGATCGCCTTGCCGCGCTGGATCTGCTACGTTGCATTGCAAGATTCCCATCTGGGGCTCAGCTATCGGACGCTCAACATGGCTCAGTTCTGGATCTGGCTGTGACTTGTGCGTTACCAGCTGACTCGCAGCCAAACGAGAACGCCGCCATGATGGGTGCGCGTACCATTGCCAACTTGTCTTGCTCAGCCGATGGTCGCAGTCTAATCAGTTCAGAGGCCAACAAGGCCATCGGCTTCCTGGAGCGTGTTGCTGGTGTCAAGGGGGGGGACGCTATTGGAAAGTTCAACCGCAACGTACTCATTGCTGTGACCACTTCAGCTCTCAACTTGTCCGTGCTTGTCAACAAAGAAAAGCTGCTGGCTCCAGAGCAGCGACGGCGGCTCGCCATTGTTCTTGGGGTCATTCTCCGTGATCAGTCAGACTCTGAAGTTTTGTACCGAGCGCTGATTGCGCTGGGCACATTATTGGCGACATCAAAGGCGGAAACGAACGGACTGAGTGTAATTGAGTGGATCCGTGGAGCAAAGGACCGAGGAGCGGAGGATAGAGTTAAGTCAGTGGCCGACGAGTGCCTGGCATTGGTATCGTGAGGCTGGTCTAGATGCGGAAGAAAATAATGTCTACAATGAATAGATTTACATGTCATACGCGCGTAATGTCGCTGGATTGCGCCTAGAATTATAATTTGACTATGCACATCGGCAGATAATTCTAGAACTTTGGACGCCTCACAAAAATTAGTGGAACCGAAATGTTTATTTGTGCTCGTTGAGAAAGTCCCTAGGCTCTTGAAGCTTTATGTAGGATCGTGTTGCATTATAATGCTAGTAGTAGTAGTAATATGAGTCCCCCCCACGCCAAACTCCAAAAGCGCATGCCGCCGTGATATATTCGGAAAATCCAACCCAACCAACAAATGTTGTAAACATGTGCGCCGCGCCGTCCCCATGGAGTAAATTCGCTCCACTCTCTCACTCTCTCTCCCAATTCATTATATTATGTACACGAACTCAACTGCTCGTTCACCATTGCTTTTTACAGGGCCGTCAACAGACCAGCAACCAGGATTGGCAGATACCCCATCCAAGTCATGGCCCGTAACGACTCAGCCGCAGATTTGATATACGCGTCAGTGCCAGAATCCTTGGTGGCAATGGTGTACATCTCGGCGAACCCAATGTCCGTTGAATTAAAGCAGTTCGTCTCGTTGACCAGGCCGATCTTGGAGTCGCCCGGGTCAGCGAAAATAATGTCGACGCACTACACATTAGGAACCAATTAGCTTTTATGTTGCTCCTGCGGTTTGAATCCGAAGAATGGAGAGCAAGGAGGGAAGCATACCGAGTACAGCGCAGCTCCGTGCTGAGCAAGCTCTACCACCTGTATGGTGGCCAGATCGCCCGCCTTGACGGTAGTGTTCGCCGGAAGCGGTACTTGGGGAAGACAAATCGTCCCAGGGTAGGGGTTATTCGTCGGTCCCTGGATGGTGAAGGGGTGAACCATTGGGAAGGACATGTTTTCGGGTCCGTGGTCGGGCCCGTCGATGCCGAAGCCAAGGTTGACATAGATGACGGCCAGGGAGTGACCTCTAAACCAGCCAGGTTGGAAGGCGAGCGCGCCACCAGTCGTGGGCCAGTATGTGCGGTTTTTGGTGGTTCCTATGCCGCCGCCTAGGTTTTGGAGAGTCAGCTGAGAGGTTTCTTTCGTCCTAGCTGTGGATATGTGATCGTGGGAGAGGTGCACGTTGTTTGGCATATGGGAGATGCATGAGCATTACTTACATGGATACATCCACTGCATACCATATGGAAAAGTTTCGTTTTGGATGAGAGAGTTGCCTCTCCAGCCGGGATATGAAATGACCGAGTGACCAGCAGTGAGGGCCGCAAAGGCCAGAGCAATGATGGCGAGGAGCATAGTGGGGGAAGAAATTCCAGCCAGAGATGATATGTAGTATGAGATAGTTCGACGGTGCAGGCACAAGGGCCGTATCCTTCTTTTTGAGAAATCTCGTCGCTTTGATAAGGCTCGTCAGAATAATGCTGGCAGCGGGCTGCGTTTTGAAAACAATCAATATTGTAAGGTAGCCTCGGAACCAGCCTAGCTACTACTAAGAAGCAAGCAGATGGTTTAACGAAGAGAGTCTACTGCAGATATTCGACCATTGGGAAAAAAAGAAGAGCAAAGGAAAAGGCCGGCAAAAAGGGCTTGGGGTTCATGGCTGCTTAAAAGCGGCCTGTTCTCAAGGCCCCCCTTCCCCTCCCGGACAAGACGTGCATACCGAGCTTTCCAGACGCCGGTTGTACAATACATTAAGTGCACTACGGAGTACATGCGCGCGATGCAGGCGTAATGGCCAGTGACACAAGTTACTGGGGAAAGCGGGCATGTAACGCAATCAGATTTTAGGGCCAAAGTATCGAATACACCGATAGGCGGCACACGATGGCCCAAAGGCAAGGGCCGGCAAGTTCACGAATTGGTGACAGAGACAACGAGACGGGAACGCAAAAGAGGGGATTTTGGTGGTTGTCGGCAGACGCATGGATGGGCGAGCTAGACAGCGAGGGCCATGTCTAATTCGCACCCTGGGTGGCATCGAATTCGCTGATTGGATGGAGAGCAGGGGTCTGGTCCAATGAGCTGGGAAGGCCCGGCGGCTGCAGCTGCAGCGGACCCAAGGTTATCACCTGGATGCATTGGTGCCGTTGAGTGATGGGAGTTCAAGGCTCGCGGCGCTGGGATTGGAGAAGAAGGGAAGATGGGCCGGTCGACGAGGAGAAACAGGAACAGGGAATGGCTGGTTGGGCACGCTGGTTGGCTGAGAGGCATGGCAGTTAAGCGCCCGCGTCGAAGTGGGGTGGGGGCCCGGGGATAAGTACGGGCCAATGGGAGGCTGGCTGGCGTCGTATGCAGATGCTACCGTGCTGCCCGCTCAAGCATCCAACCAACCTCTTTACTGCATTTCCGAACAATGCGGATGTGACGCGGCCGTGAACGGTGTTGGACCATCAACACAACGGAGCTGGTAGAAGAGGCCTGCCTAGAGTCGAGGGCTGGTGGAGTGGCCAGCAGGTCTTCTTGATGCCATGCATGCCAGGCGCAAAAGGTGGTCGGCCCCCAATCCGGGTGGCAAGCCGATTTTGATGCGATGCTGACCGTTACGTTTGGATGTGACTGAAGTTGGGGCTGTCAATTGTGATGCTGGGTTGCCGTACGGGTAAGACTCCCAGTGGATAAGCGATGTGGTTGGATCGTCTCACCAAAAACTGATTGGCCAGCTAGGGTTAGCGAAGCAAGATGAGGTACGGAGTAGCACACTCAGAAATTCAAGAAGTGTATTGTATATAGCAGTACGAAGTACGGAGTACTCCGTAGTATCATGCTCCCTGCTCTGTATTCCATATTCCATACGGCATACGGAGTAAATTCATGGCAAAAATTCTATATGTGTTAGTTACTCCGCTGTTTGCTGCTTCTTCAATCACCCTCGCAAGCCCCAGCTACCCTGTAGAGTTTTCATTCTCTTCTCCACTGTCACCGTCACCATTCATCTTTGCCATGTCGTCAGTCGAACATCCAGTACGCTTCTATCCCCGAATAATGCACAGCAGCGCAAATGATCGCTCATAAAATCTCATTACATCACCCGTCTAGTTAATGCAACTATGTCTGGGTCTGATTCTCCATTGGCCTCAAAACCTCATCCCTCCCAACCGTCCAGCTCCAACTCCCAAGACCAGCAAAAGCGTTCACAACAAAAAGACCAAGGATGGTCTTTTGTCAAACCAAGAAAAGGCTGCTACCATAAATGTGCATCCTCAACGCCGCCCACCATACCACAAGCCCGGTCCGGACCCTTACGCTCCGCCAAAGACATCACAGACGAGTACCACCGCCTTCGCCAAGACTTTTGCTCCAACCCCTGCCATCAATCTATCAAGAAACTCATCACTGGAAGCGCAGATAGCTCATGTCCCGTCACAGAAGCCATTTGCCTGGGCATAGGAACATTCGACCCCGCAGATGGTGGCTGGGAAGCCAAACGGAGGACATATATCCAGTTATTCGCACTAGAGGCCATCATCGAAGAACTTGGTAATACTCCCCCCTCCTATAACTTCGCGCCATCTTAAAACAGTATGCTAACACACGACGTAGAGATAATCACAAACTCCAAAATAAAGTGTACCTTTCAAGAGCCGCTTTTCACTGAAGCAGATGCCACGTTCCTGCGTAGTCTAGGGCAT
Organism: Conoideocrella luteorostrata; assembly: GCA_032433595.1. Taxonomy (NCBI): domain Eukaryota; kingdom Fungi; phylum Ascomycota; class Sordariomycetes; order Hypocreales; family Clavicipitaceae; genus Conoideocrella; species Conoideocrella luteorostrata. Next base: position 24,013 of record JASWJB010000266.1, read on the forward strand.
AGGGTCGTCGAAGCACCGCTAGCTAGCGAAGCGGTCACCTCAGATACATTACTCTACGGCATCCATTTATATAGAAATCTTTACGCGGAGGCTCTGAGGAGTCACCTGCCGGCCATGTTTGTGGGCACCGGCTGGGCTACATGGGACGGGTATGTCCTTATATTGCTGACAACTGAAGGAAATAATAATGGCTGACACAGGTAATAGAATCACGGTCCTCTCCATAGAGGACTTGCATGGTCTCAGGACCATGGACGAGACGTATCGTAGGTGGGATTTTCCGCAAGAAGGGAATTGTTTTAGCAGTACGTGTTTGTATTGGCGTCGTGGGGAAGAAGCATATCATGGAAATGGGAAAGCTGTGGATGTGGAAGAGACATGTGTGTCGACGAGGAGTCTTGTTAAAGCACAGCCCGGAGCCGGGGGGGGGAAACACAGAAATAGAGTAGGATAAGATCATGTCTGTAAACGTGAGAAGAAAACCTGGAGGCGAGGGAAGAGTGCTGGAAAGAACATGGACAAGAATAAAAGTACAGAGAAGTGGTTGATCGCTTGATGTGAAGCAAGAAGCGACCGCTAACGCCTTCACATTCAACAGCCAGCGGTGGCGTCCAATATGCATCTTTGGGAAAACACAAATGGTGCGCGCCATCAATCGCCAAATACAGTACTTCACATGAATTACACAATCAAGACACGCAGCATGGAAAGTAATCGTGGCATTCACCTTTAACCTATCTATACATCATGCCTCGTCCCTCATTTTAACATATGCGAGCTAACGAAAAATGGAACAAGTTACCACTACCCTACCCGACCATATAGAGTCCTTCTCGCCATCCATAAACTAATCTGAAAAGAGGAAAATCCGTATATACTCGAAAAACACACTACGCTCTTCCTTGAGAGCTCCCAACGCCGGATGGAAAGAATAACTAAATTTATGGCCAAGCTGTCCTTTCCAATAAAAGAGGATAGTTTTGTGTATGAGATGATGTCCAGCCAAGCAATCGTTGGCAACGCATAGGTATTATGTTCCAGATAGCAGGTGAATGCTAGCAAAGCTGGAATGGAGGAGTGGCTCTGGAAATTCGTTATAATCCGACCATACGTGAAATTGTTCACACAGTCTTCCCTCCACAATCGGGAATCTTCACGCCAGGCTTTAGATTGCGGTTGATATCCATCAATCCCCACTTATCTTCCCATTCCTGCCCCTTATCCTTGTCATTGAACCGAACTTTCCAAGGCTCATCAAAAGCTTCGAACCAAAAGTAATTTGTGCCGTTTGCCAAGGCCTGGCACACCCAGTCGTTCATGAACTTATTCATTCCGTCGATACTGGCAACTGCGCCAGGAGTTGATGAACTGCACACTGGCGACCCACCGCAGTCCTTGCCACCAGCACTTGGCCAACCTGTTTCGGAGATGATGTTTTTCGACATGTCTGACTTCCAAAACTGCTTGTCCTTACCAGACCAGAAGCCGTATGTCCAGCTTGCAGCTGTATCTACCGAGACTCCTGCAAAGAACGGATGAATGTTGGCCATGATGTAGTCGCTCTTGGCGGCCAAGCCATCGGTCCAATCATCACCCAGGTCCGATGATGCCACGGGAAGTTTAAGTCCTTTGCTCGTGAGGTTGCTTCGTACACCGTCCAAGACGGTGCCAAGTTGGGTGACTGTCATCTCTTTGCGGAAGAGGATTTCGTTGGCCACGATGATGCCTTCGAATGGCTCGGCACCATATTGATCAAGGATATCCCACATTTGTGACAGCTGTCGCGCATTCGTTGTTTCGTTCTTGTCTTGCCATACACCCAGCCAAATCTTAATACTATCCTTCATCTTGAGCCTGTCAATCGCGTGGATAAGCATCTGCGTCTGGTTGCAGTCAGTGCCGTATAGGCGAATCTTGTTAGTCAGTTGGCTGAGGACCGCAACGTCGCGGGTGATGTTGTTCTGTGATGGCGGGTTATGCATGCAGTCGGGATACTGTGTGTTAAGAGGTGTGTAGTCCATGCCTGGGAAAACCTTGTGAAGATCCTTGTTGTTCATGAGCGCCTTGATTTCACTGCTGTTGATATCAAGGTCACCGTTCTTGGACTTGTCGTCTGCAGCGGATTGGCCACTGCTGGCTGCCTTCTTGTTGCCTGCAACCATGCTGCCAACCACACCGCCCACGATGGCGCCGGCGATAACTAGGAAGATGACAATAAGGACGACCCATCTCCATTTCTTGCTATGACCACTGTTCTTAGATGTCCAGTTCCCAGACTTTTCGCGAACATTTTCAGGCTCCAAGCGATCCTGACCTGCATGAAAGAATTAGCTCTTGGAGTTCGAACGAGCGCCATTACGCATTCCTTAAGAAGGACTTACCATTACGTCCCATCATAGTACCCGCTGCCGCAGCTGCCCCAATGCCACTGGCCCCTGCAGCAGCGGCACCAACCCCACCCCTTGTTCTATCCGAATGCGGCAGACTCAGCATCGAGTTCCGCTGACTGTGCCTACCGTAATGCAATCCGTCATCACCATCGTCTGCAATCTCGTGCGGGTTCACCACTCCTAAGCTGGCATCATGATATCTGTGTGAAGTCGACATTCCCTGATAGGGATCGTCCGCATATGACTCGGTGCCAAAGCTCCGCATACTTCGTGCTGGTGAGTGGGTTGCAGAGGGTGTTCCAAAAGGGTTCAGACTGGAGCGGGACCCTTGCTCAGGAAGTTGATTCTGTCCGGGGCCACGGTTGTATACGGGGTCGGGCGGGTATCCACCACCAAGTTGTGAGTTCTGATATCCAGAACTTGGAGAGCTGGAGTATTGGGCTCTTGACGGTGGTGGTGGGAGCTGTCCTGAGCCAGCTCTCATGCCCGTCATACCACTCTCGCGGGCATTGTGATCAGCGACGGTGTACGCAATGCCAGCCATACCCCCAGATGCTTGTTCACTGAAGTTGTCTGCACCTGGTGTGATGTTGCTCTGGGCTGCGTGCTGAGCGGATGGTTGGCTGGGCGTATTGTGTGGTGGACTTCTGCTGTACGCAGAGAAATCGTTATGTCGGGGTGGTGGCGGTGCTGCTTCATGCTCATAGCTGCGGGTGTCAGAAGCAAAACCATCATGTTCTACATAAGGCTGATACCCTAGGTAGGGTTGTTGCTGTTGCATTCTGCTGGGAGCATACGAGTGGGATGACGTCTGATCATAGTATGGTGAGTCCGCGCCAGAATGATTATAATCGTAGTCGTGGGCCGGACCTCTCCTGGGCTGGTTCTCATAATCGTATGACGCGTCTAACGGCTCCCTCTCGTGAGGATCCCCTCTCGGATAGCGCTGCATATTATCGAGCAAGATGCACGATGATTGTCGATGTTGTTGAAGGGAACGAATTGATGGGTCGGATTGACAGGGAAGCCCAAGGCAATCAAGTGCTCGTGCGCAGGGCGAACTGAATCGTCAGTGGATGCACAAGCACTTGATAATACAGATGCACTTGGTTGCGCTCAAGAAAGAGAAAGAAAAAAAAAACGCTGGTCTAAGTTGGGAGCTCCAGTCTTTCAGAGCTGAAAGAGGCGGCCGACTCTATTGCCGTTTTTTGTGCCCAGGCCAACAAGCTGTGCAATCACGTAGCGGCGACGACAATAATGATGATGCGGATGATGCGTATGAAACCGTTTGAATCAGTAAAACTGTCGCTGTAAATGCACTTTCAAGACCGAAGAACCCCCCAAAAAGAAAATTGCATGTAATTTTTTCCGTTTGCAGGAGATTCCTGCGGTCGCCGGAAGTGTAGGGCAACGAGCATCAATCGATTGCTTGGTGTCGTCAGCGAGCTGGTTGGGGCTGTTGGCTGGTGGGACTAGGTTACGGTCGCCGCGGTGATGTAGCGCCAAAGGCAATGCTAATGGCGGCAATTCGCAGGGTAGTTAGGCCAAGGTCAGCAGCTGCACCCCCACTAGTGTTTAGCTGGAGCGGGCGAGATTGCGACCAGGCGATGAGGAGCGACAGTACGGCGCCAGCTTGGTGAGGGAGGTCGTAAATTTTCCAATGAATGATGATGCGAATGTACAGAGATGGAGGTTGGGAGATGGAAGATGGAAGATGGGAGACGGGAGACACACAAAGGAGAAATGAGGACATGGAAGACAACGAGGCTGAGACCACCACTAAGGGCTAGCCAGTGCCAGCCAGTTGCCAGCCCAGTCCGGTCAATTTGTCTGGTCGGTCAATGCCAGTCAGGCCAGTCGGGCTAGTCAGCTTAGGTAGTTACAATGAGAGTGTCCGAGTGACCTGCCTTCCCACCTGCTTGCCAAGGTTGGCCTGTCCAAGACGAGTGAGAGGCTTGCTTCCCATCCCCGACATCGAAATACGAGACGTCGCTAGTCCACCATCAGCACCCTCGATAATGCGGGTAAAGACGAGACGTTGCGTTCGCCCCTCTTGGCAGCCAACGAGGTACGTTTTACTTCGTGCTTGTACGGAGTAGAGTGGCGTCGCTGCTATGAACTGCTATGCGTGCAATACCATGCGCACCTCTCCCGCTCCCACAGCAGTAGGCTGTGCTTCGTGTCACCGTGGAAAGGCCTCTTCATGAACCGAGCCGTCACTGTACGCCTTAACCAGGTGCTAATGGTACTCGATGAGGACCTGAAAGCAATCCAAGCCAGGAGGAGGTTGAAAGTGCCAGGACCACGATCAACAGCCCCCATGTAGGACATCTGGGTCCAAGGTGGATTCCCGTGTTTGAGACGTATTACCGAGGACGGGGAACTACTACAGGTATTGTACACAAAGGGGTACAGCGCAACCATTTTAACGTCGGCTTGTGCAAATGGCCCTTCAAGACCTAAAGGGCGATTTGCCATAACTGAGAGTTTTGCTATTGTCGAAGTACACGCTATGTACGCCGGGTTGGACGACGTAAATGGCTCTATTAAGCGGACAAGAGACGTACAGCAGATTCCGACGACCCCACCACGAAACATCCCGAATTCCAGCATTTCAGTGGGTTCGCTGGAAACCTGACTCTGCGAATACTGCTACACACACGAGCGAGTGCCGTTCAAGTCCGTGCAATGAATGACGTGCAAAAACAAGAATTCCACAGCCCAAATCGGACGAGTGCATAGTCACTCCGTAATGTGTCCACAGACGTTGGATCGAATATAATCTGCTACTGACAACTCGTGAGAGTTGCGACGGACAAGACACGCTGGACCGCCGATGTTGAAGAACTGGTTACTCGATATGAATGTCTGCTAGCAAACCTCGGCCTGAACTGAATAACTACTCGTGCTACGCCGCCCCACCACCTATGGTGCTGATGAGCAAAACAGTCGGCCACCTGGGCTACAAAACTAATACTTCAATACTATAAAACTAAATCAATAATAAATCTTAAAAAAATAAATTCTATAAACTTTTATTTATTGTTAATAGTTCATATATTTAAAATATATTTTTATCATAGGTGAAGTATATATCGTACACTTTCTTAAGTACCATACTAGCTATCTTTTGTGATAATTTTTGTCACCTAAGTGGCTGACTTGCTTGTGTGTCCGTTTTGCTAATCAGCACCACCAGCGGTGGGGCGTGGCACAAGTAGTATTTGGATTTTTGACTCAATTTCATCCTGAGATGGGGGTAAGGAAGGGTGGAATTGGGCTACGACATCATGCATGTGCGCAGTGCAGTTTATTTTTGGCTGCACCTCGGACAGCCAAGAGTTTGAGCCGCCTGAGGCACGCCACTTTACGAGCCACCTCGTGTTTACTTAGCCCATGTGCTGACATTACAGTACTTGTTACGGAGTACATCAAAAGCCTTTTCGCCCAAGAGCCGTGCGATGTCGCGACAGTGTCAGTCGGAACGCAAAGTTATGTGGCAAGGACCTATTGCTTGAGGACGTTATCCTGTCTTCCTTTCTAAACTGGTCTCGCCCCCAAATTAACAATCATTGGCTACTTATATGTGTACGCCAATTTGTCTAGTTGCTGGATTTGTACACCGTACTCCGTAAACACGCGCAACAAAAAAAAAAAGAAAAGCAGGCCATGGTCTCAACGACACTGCGACATGCAGCAACACAAGAAGACGCTGCAGGAGATGACCCTAGACATCAACCCACTGGCAGTCTGTTCACAGTATGCGGGCAGCGAGTAGCATTGAGGATCCAACGGCGATGCACTCTGTCGAGATAAATCGTCAAATGATGGTGATAACTTAGAATTGTGTTCAGAGGCTCTCCCACAAATCCTCACTTCCTTGGCCAGGAAGAGTGCCAATCAAATGCGGTTTGCAGGCTGCAGGGGCTTGAGACTGTATTTGCAACAGAATAATTTACAGGGCCTGCGCCACACACACAAACCTGATGGCTAGTTACCACTAGTAAGTTGTCAGTCCAACTGAATTGGCTCAAAAAGGATCACCCCTGTGGTCCACATGTGGGTTGATGTGAACCTCCCTGAGCAAGTTGCCTGGCTGTTCTACGGAGTAGGTCCCCCGTACATTCCTATTCTTCGCAAAATATGTCGGATCTACGAACTTGAGAGGACTCCTGTTTTCATAGCCTCACATTTGGACGGCTTAGTTTCAAAACATACGGCTGATCACATAGCAAGTTTGACTCAGCTCTTAAGATCACCCGCGGCCTGCTCCGCTGCACTAATATCCTACCATATGTACATATGTCCAACCCGGTAAATCAATAGTTGGTTGAATCTGGGGTTGGGTTGGGACCTCCGTTCGCACCAGGAAGGACGACGGAGCGGAGCAAGCGGTGTTGGAGAATGCAATCCCTGTTGTCACCGGCCAAGCGTCCGGCATGATTTCAATAGCGTAGGCGTTTTTACGCACATCAGTGAGTTGTCTGTTGCGGCCGAGGCAGTGCCCGACGCTATTGGTTATCTCGTATCTTGCCGCCTACGGAGCTCCGAAAGACGGTCTCTGTTGGAAGGGCTACTCATTGTACAATCCCGCATGTTCGTCAGAATTGAGCTGCTTTCCCGTTCCAAGACTCGCCGCCTGATAAATCAGAGACGGCCATTGGACCGTGTGACTGGTTCGCCTCAGGTTACTCCGGTAGTCTGTTGGGATATTCTGATATGTTGATGGATGCGTGAGAAATCACCACCCGCGCACCAGTTGACCAACTAAATATCATTCGACCCTGTAATTGCCACCCCAATGAATAGGCCATACCATCGCAGAGCTTGAGTAGTGATATGGATCAGAGATCCATGGCTCGTTCCATTCGGAACCCTGCGACTTTGTTGTTTCAATAACTCATGCAAAAGGGAGCCTCAAGACGGTTCGTCTAGGCAAGCACCTTGTTGATCATAAGACCGTCTCAATATTTTGTATTTAGCATTTGCACAGCAGCTGAGAAGCGGCCCCAAAGCCAACAGCAACCAGAGCAATGGCAAAAATTAATGAGTACAATGATGGACGAAGGATGGGCAACTCCCTTCTCTGCAACTTGTGTCAGCACTGCTCTATTGATTCACCGAATGGATTCTCGTGCACGCAACCGAAAATTGCGTCAAGCCTCCGAATCCTTTTCCGCTCCACATCGCGCGCTAACTAACTAACTACCACTATTGCTTGGTATGGAGCTGCTTTATGGAAGACGCGGCTAATATTCTTCTGCCTCTTGTGCCCCTGCACAGCCCTGTGTGTACGGGGTCAGCCAGAGTATCGTCGATTGGGCTCCCAGCTTCGAGAAACCAGCCCTCAGCTTTCCAGCCCTACGCTCCATCTGGTGACGGAGTAATTTCTGGATTGATTTCCAGCGAGCGGCATCCAAGGACAGCAAGGACAGGGAGGAAGAAGTAATCGCCCCAGACATCCAACTTGCAAGTCAAGTCTAGATTGGCCCGTCCTCCACCCGTAGGCTGACTTGTTACGTTCAATCAGGTCTACAACTGCATCATGACATGCTGCGGCCAACCTAAAGTCAAAGCACCCCGAAGTTAACGGCCGAGAGGTAGCCGCAGAGCCGCAGCAGGTCATGTTGGCGGCTGGTTCTTTTGTCAATTTCACCGCGCCAATCAAACGGCTGGTGGATCGCACAAACCAGGATCTTCGTCCTGTTGTGGTGTCATTTCCGACAACTTTATACTCAAGGAGTATAGATACGCGAGTTGACATGTTACATGATATTGCAATTGTCCGCCGCCCCCGTGAGCTTACACTTGCATTTCTCCGTGTTATCCTCTGCCGTCTTGCTATTGTGCAATTGTTTCTCCCCTTCTTCAGGTGTGGCTGCCTTTCGGCTTTTCTCGAGATTTGATATTTGTTTCCTCCGCTCGACGCCAATCTTACTTGATGGGCATGGCGACGGCTGCATTGGAAAGACGGAGAAGGAGCTGAAGCCGCAGCTAGCCATTTCGACCTCCATGCTTACTCGCATATATTTCATTGCACAACACGGGGTACAGACGAAAACTAGGACTAAAGCTACCAATTAGCCTCCGGCTGCTCCGTCGCTCCCCGTACCACACCACGCCATGCCACACCATACCATGTCATGCTGCGCAAACCACATCCTCCATTCGTCGACCTGCCAAGCACCAAACCATGCCATGCTGTGGCCTGGAACTGCCTCTAAGTAAATGGCCGCTTCCCTAATTAACTAATATGTACTCCGTACTAACTACAAAAATTGGTCGATCCTCTCCTCCCCTCCCCCTTCCGCCGAACTGATTTTAGTTCGAGCACTCCCCGCCGCCCGCTCCATGATTGGCCTCTGGCTCGCAACCCCTTGGCACGTTTGCCGAGTCGGCATATCTGCATGCCCGTCATACACCAGCCAGGCACACGACTCAATTCGGCTTAAACTGGAGTTGCTGTCACTTTCCAGCGTGGCTCTTCTATTCTTCAATCACTCATGACGCACTATTATACTCATCATTCAAAGTGTTGACCAATTTCATGGAACGGCCAAGGTAGCGTAGCATCTACTGTTGAAGCTCGTCCATTTTCTCGCCTTTATCAGTTATTCTTAGCCCTACTCGGTACATGACGAGACGCTAAAGTCATCTCCACCGCCAGCAACCAAGCAACCCCTCGTCAACGTTGGTTGCTCCAATTTGCTCTGACCACACATGCATTGCATAGCTTCATATCGAATTATTGGCTCACCGAAATACGTACTTGCAGTTGCTAACGAATACGTTGCTGGCGAGGCTTTGGCTTCGCGACCAGCAAGACGCCATGGAGATTCAGTTCTCTATCCCTTTAAATCCTGCGAGGAAGAGTAGTGGCCCCTCTGAGTGAGTTTGAAGCTCGATATGGAAGTGGTGCATGCGAACTGGCAATCATGTGTTCAGAGGGGGCGGCAAGACCAAAGGCACATTGCTTCAGTCACTGACTTACGAGCTTTGGTAGACCTACTACTCCTTCGACAAAGCAGCCACATGCAGCAGGTCATGGAAGTACGCACAGATTTGCGCTTGAGTCGAGAACTCGGCACACACGGCGGAGCACAACTCGTGCCCGCACAGGATGTACTACCTGTGAGTATATATCTTATTGCCCCCTGTCCCGAACACTTAACTGCTTTGAGGAAACTTCACGTAACAATGCTAACAATTATCTATCTCTAGGCAAGTAAGCTGTTGCCCCTCGTCTGTCGCTATACACATAGCCTGTATCAGTCTCAGATATACATCGTCACCATACGAATGACTGACTCTTAGTTGCCCTTTCGTTAAACTAGAAAACGTCATGTAAAGTGCGACGAGACTAGACCAGCGTGTCTCAACTGTCTTAAATGGCGTGGTTACTGCGACGCCTACAATGAGTTACCAGACTCTCAGTCTTCAAGCTCACTGTCGTCTTCATTTCGAACTACTGGCGACAATAAGGGCGCCAAATTGATACATACGAAGAAAGCGCCACTAGTAATCACTGAACCAGCTGTTAACACGATTCGATTCTCTAACAGCGAGCAACGAGCATATTTTGATGAGTGGGCAAGCTTATCTGTAACTTTTCTAAGCGGCGGGCTGAACCAAACCCGCCTGTGGACTGCTACTATGCCCCAGGTGACAATGGAAGAGCCGACATTGCGGTACGGTGCTATGGCGGTCGGGGCATTGCGCAAAGCATATGAGTTTGACAGTTCGTTGACTACGCCGACAAACGGGAATAAGCATTATCTCAACGCTGTGATTTATTATTGCGAGGCGCTGCGCCTTCAGTCGAAAGCGAAACCTACGAGGGAAGGACTTCGAACAGCCTTGTTATCGTCGCTGCTGTTCATTTGCTTTGAGGCTCAGAGAGGAAATATGCCAGCTGTGCTGAAGCATGTTACACATGGATTCAGCATGTTGAATGAATTAGCTGGGTGTACGGATCTTGCACCTGGGCTAGTCAGTATTGCTCAAGCGCCGCCATCTTTGGTCCAGGAGATCCTCGACTGTTACAAGCCTCTGGAGTTGCAGTCTAGGTCGTTTATGGGATCATACAAGAAAGCCTTCTTCCCATCAAATCCGGCTAAGCCTGTATCGGGGGTCTTGGGGCCGGCGACACAAGCAGCACCAAAAACCATTACGGCTTTGAGCCGTCCCAATGTAAGTGGTGGCCCAGGGCCACAAGCCAGTCCCGCCGCGAGTTCAGACATATCGATGCCACTCGAATCAAGTAGGAGCCCATCCAGCCAACCAAGCACGCCATGGCAAAGTCCATCCCCAGCGGCGGCGGCCGTGTCTGCTCACACAGGACTGCCTAGTCCACAAAGCCAAAGCAGCAATCCCGGCACCCCTCCACAACAACCATCTCCCCAAGCAGCCCGTCGATTTGCCGGCATAGCTCCTTTCACGAAACACTCTCCTTATTTCCGACCACGCCAATCGCATATTAATTCACTGGATAACCTTCCGCGGACTTTTAAAGACCTTGACGAGGCCCAGGGGTATTGGAGCCTGGTGCAAAAAGCCATGGTTTCGCATCTACCAATGTTAACCATGATTACAGCCCAACTGGGCTTGACCCGAGCCACCTCCGAAACTGAGCTCGACATGAAGCTCTCAAGCGTCAAACAGAACCCTCAAATCGGTAAATTCATCGCCGAAACCCGATATTGGCTCTCTCGATGGGTCGAGGCGCTCGAACCTGTTTATCAAGCCATTTGCCGCAACTCAGTAAACGACCGCCAAACCTATCTCAACGCCATCAACCTCCGAATCGAATACCTTATCTTGTACATATACACCACTGTCCCCCGATATTCAGGCCTCGTCACCGCCAGAGGCCTCACCCCTCAGTACCGCGAAATTAATTTTCTAGCCGAAACCCTTCTTAGATCCCGACCAAATTGTGGTTTCGCCATGGATTCTGGCTGGACGTGGCCACTCTTTGTTTCGTCGTTCTGTTGTCGAGATAAAAACGTTAGAGAAGATGCCATTCGCATACTGGGCCAGTACCCGATCCGTAATGCTCTACGCGATAGTCGAGTTTTTCGCGCCATAGCAATTCGAAATCAAGAAGTTGAGGAGCAGGTCGCCGTCGAAGGGACTGAGCATGAACAGTGGCTACGATTAAGGAGGAGGGAGCTGGTCTTTGAGGACCTCGGAACATCTATCATATATAGATCGGCGCAGAAAACCCACGATACTGGGTCGTGGGAATTGGTAGAAGAAGTTGCTGATTTTACAGTCATGGGGGACGGGAGGCTGAATTGGCATAGGCAACCAATATCGGAGTCGGTATCTATATTATCGGGGGTTTGTTAGATTCGACGCCTGTGAGGTATAGGATTTATGAATGAAGGTGCACGGTGAGAAAAACTGTACAAGATGACGTTCTAGGCCGTACATTAATGGTGTGTTTGCTGGGTGTGTATTGTTGGTATGGATGGATTTGTGATTCAAATGCTGCATTGGCACGGCGAACGGAATGTAGTTAATAAGCACCCCAAGGATTTCGGGATTTGCAAGCTAACCCGACTTTTGGCGCTGGGTAGAACCCAAAGGTGTACAAGGATTGGACCAAGACCAGATCATGGCCCCATGGACATTGTATACACTGTTTCTCAATATTGAGGAAATCACGCAAACTTGAAGAATTTCCTCGTTGCCGCTATTTTCAACGCACGTTATACACACCATAAGTTGAAAACACGTTCAAATCGCAGCTGGTGCTGCTTGTGCTCAGATGGACAGTAGAAAATCAAGTTCAGGAAAAGAAATGAGTCAGGCGAGATTGAAGAGGATATAATTTCAATCAGCAATTTAATTGACATCAACAAGCGTAATTGGTTTAGTGGTAAAATTCTCCGTTGCCATCCGAGCAACGTCGGGGAGCCCTGGGTTCGATTCCCAGATTACGCAGCGTTTATTTTTTTGATGCAGAATTCATAGTTTTAGTTTTTCTTACCACAAACAATTGATGAGCACATGTATTCTTAAGCGGCATCTTGAGCTGCCACATATGCTATTTGATAATATAGAAGTACTGTTTGATGAAAGTAAAGGAGAGCCGTAAAATATTATTGTAATAGTAAATTTATCATTGCAGCGGCAATTGTTTAGCCACATTTATTTGAACTTTCTCGGTGAAGTAAAGAGTCGAATCGAAAACTAACAAAGGCTCAGCAGACAAAAAAAAACTAACGTCTGAGCATAAACTCACGACGGCGGATGACATTCTAAGCTCATTTATGCCAGTCCGCTGCACAGGTTAACGGCATAGTTTGTACTTGGCCAGTCTGTTCTATGGAGTTTGGACGGTGGCTTTACATTCAAGGGCACACGCTTGCTACACGTCTTGGAAACTTAATGCTTCAGGCCGGGATTCGCCCATCATCAAGCTGGTGGATGTCGCAAATTTAGTCTATGGGGCTCAATTTCTTTAAACTGCGTAGCCACAACAACAGGACATCGCCACTGACAGCCAAACCGCTCTTACGGGACCCACCATTGGCTAAGCATTCGTTCGCTCTTACTCACGGCCGGGAAACTGTAAACAACGTATGAAAAGACCAGAGTCTGACAACTTCTAAGCCATTCCATTAACTTGGACCAGCAGAAACGATGATCCAACGCACAATAGTCAAACCTAAATTTGCGTTATACAAAGCCGGAGTCTTAAAGCACACAAACAGATTGCTTAGCTGTGGGTCATCGGGTTTCTATTAGAGGACTGGAGAGGTGATTAACCAGGCGCATGATGGGCAATGGGATGGTTCATAAGAGCTTGGTTAAGCCTGTGGTACTTTGTGGATGAGGTAAATGCTGTCGATAATTGCCGGGGCGATAAGGCTGACATTGTGTTGCTGCTTTATGGAGCTTGGAATCAATAGATTGCTCTTTGTCATTCACCCTGTGAATCTATGAACGTCCGACACCTCTGCCTGTGTTCACAGCTGACAGCTGGTGGTTATCCGGTAATATTGTCGGTGCTGACAGCTGACAGCTGCCAACTAGGAACTGACCGCGTAGCATCTGGGGTTTCTCTAGACGCATGGAAGCCCACTGGTATCACTCCTTTTCATCGCAGTGTAACTCTTATTCCATCGATTGTTATTTCGTTCCAAGTTGCGCTATCTGCAAGCCGGCAGCATGGAGTCCACTCTGGCCGACTTCTTTTCCCGCACAAACCAGTCGCCTCCGCTCAACTGGCTTGAATTACCAGAAGTGCCTCTTGCGGAGGAGCTTATGGCCAAAGACTCGCCCCAGCTCCCGTTGAACGACTTCGAAGAAAGACATCAACTAAAAGACCAGTATTTGGAGACACAGTATCGCCTTCACCGATATGAAGCGACCGAACCATTGCGTCGCGCTATCCAAACGTATCGCAGGGATTTCCAAACAAATGCCGATGCAGGCATTGATCTAGAGTCAGTCAATCTTTACTCGGGAGTAAGTAAACCCATTCACTATTTTCGAGGGGGTCGCTAAAAACGGAATAGGTTCAAGCAACTGGATACGCCCTCGGCAATGATGGAACCACCCAGCGACTGTGCATTGTGCCGCCAACGGCTCTTCAAGATTACCAACTAGATGATTCCGACGAAGGCGAGACCGAGAGTCTGGTTCCTGGAACTTTGGTAGCATTGTCGTCAGACCATTTCAAATCCACTTGCTATGTAGCAACAGTGGCTGAAAATGATGGCTTACGGATGAACCCACCATACATAGATGTCTTCTAGGCGGAGCAACACGACATGGTGACAGATCCAGCTTTCGCATTGGTCATGCTGGAACCAACGACAGGGTACTTTGAGTCTTTGAGACACACAATGGCCGGACTGCAACAGGCATTCGAGGACAGGGATGTTTATCAGTTGCATATATAGCGGCAAGTTGCACTAACTTCTCGACAGATGTCTTTTGGATGCGTACCTATTTCAACCACAGCCGGACCCAGTGCCAGCACCACAATATCTTCAAGCAATTGATAATGGGCCTTCAGTTGTGCATGCAACCAAAAGTCTTGATAAATCCCAGCTTGAAGCGTTCACCGAAGCAACAAGTCGACAAATAGCGGTGATTCAGGGGCCGCCAGGTACAGGCAAGACCTTTACATCCAAAATTATTCTGGAAAGTCTAGTGGACACGCGGACGCGGTGTCTAGTTGCACAAAGAGATACCATGCCTCCCATCATTGCTGTTGCGCAGACAAACCATGCCCTGGACCAGCTGTTGCAGAAATATATCAGCGCTAGGGGGCCAAAAAACGTGGCTCGTCTTGGCGGTCGAAGTGATAACAACATCATCAAAGATTTAGTATTGGGTCAGCTCATGTACAACTCTAAACGATTTCGAGGAAGACCTGTCATATCATTGAAAAAAAAACTCAAGGAGTTAGTCACATCCGTTGAAGAACTTAGCGCTCGGGTCGTGGAGGAAGTGGACGCCGAAATGCTTCTAGACCGCGGTTTGTTATCGGTGGCGCAGTACGAATCTCTCACCGACGGTGACTGGGAGTCGAATGAGTGTCAGAAAAATGGCCTCCTTGATTGGCTTGACGAAGCCCAGGTTCATGTCTCTCATAAAAAGGTGCGTCGTATTATGAATGGTAACGTCGCTAATGGTTCCGTTCGAGACCAAGGTGCGATGGACAGACGCGACCCGCGATCGCGCAGCCCTGACGTCAACTTTGTACCATTAATGCCCAAGCCAATAAGACCTGTCCATTCAGATGATCTTTCAAGGCATTTAGTCAAAAATTCGACCAACCTTTACCACATCAGGCCAGAGGATAGGTTGCAAGTATACGATTATTTAAATGCCAAGTTCCAAGATGAGAAAAATCCTCAATCGGATGTGGCTGATGTACTCGCGAAATACACAGAAGTGTGTAAATGTATTCACGAAATCAAAGTAGAAAACAAGATAGAGTACATCAGAAGTGAGGGAATCGAGGTAATTGGATGCACAACCACAGGACTTCTGAAATATCGAAACATCCTAAGAGGGGTAAAACCGAAGGTTCTGCTTATGGAAGAGGCTGCCGAAATTCGGGAAGCAGACACAGCTGCAGCATCACTATGCCTGCCGACCCTTGAGCATCTTATTCTTATAGGTGATCACCAGCAGCTACAGCCAAGTGCCAACTTACACGAGCTATCAAAAGATCCATATCGCATAAATATTTCCATGTTTGAGCGTCTAATCAAAATTGGCATATCGCATAAAACTCTCCTGCAACAGAGACGAATGATACCCCGGTTACGACGAATTGTCCAAGTGTTTTACCCTGCTTTGGTGGACTCTCCGACCATCTCAAAGCTATCTCAGAACGTTCCAGGCATGCTAAAGCCTCTATGGTGGTTCCAGCATGAGTGGCAAGAATCGCGAGGCGTCGAAGGCACGTCAGTTGAAAACTTTCTGGAAGCCAAAATGATAGTTACTTTCGTCGAGTATCTTGCCTCTCAACAGATCCATCCCAGCCGTATCACAATACTTACTTTCTATAATGGCCAAGTCGGGTTGATTAAGAGGGAGATTGCAAAGAACCCATCTCTCGCATGCCTCGCAAGTGATGAGAAAATGGAGTGGTCCGTCAGAACAGTTGACGGATTCCAAGGAGAAGAGAATGATTTTATATTGTTATCTCTGGTGCGAGGCCCAAATGGAAAGGCTGGATTTCTCTCCACTGAGAACCGTGCTATAGTTGCATTAAGCCGGGCCAGGCTTGGCATGTACATTTTTGGCCACAAAGAAGTTCTTCTACGGAATCATCGAAGTCGCGAAACTTGGTCAAAGGTTATCCAAGAGATGGACAGAAACATCGGTCGTACGTTGCCTTTAAAAATAAATGGCAAAACAGTTCACTACGGCCATCCGGGGCAATGGCGAGATATCAAGCATAAGATGAGGTTAAAAGCATCCACAGGAGGCAGCCAAAGCTCATCTTCTACCACATCGAGTTCCCGACATGAGGCCATAGAGCCAGATACATTGGACTCAAGAGGTAGCCCACCATTATTGGACGAGCGGGGCGCATTCGCTGCCGACCACGATCTGATATGCTTGTCCGATTCGATAACAGTTCCTCTCTCGCAGCATTGGTGGGATTTGAAAAGCTTGTTAATGGACATGGCTCCCATGATACCTGAAGCACCGGAGCCTGAATTACCGGAAGAAGAACTTTTGATTGCCTTTTCGGACGATGAAGCGACAAAGTGGGAAGCTGCTATCACCAGCCCGCCACCAAGGGACTTGTTGGACTGAGGACAATATGTTTCATTAACTGAGCACGTTCATCTTGATGAACATTTTGGACCAAATTGACTGCTAAATTTCGATAGTTTTTGTCAGTGCATAAGATTTCATTTGGGAGTGGCAAATATCTGCCCAAGGTGCTTGTACAATGTGCCACAGCGACGTCAAGTTCGTACATGCGGCGCCCCCAAACTCGAGCACAAGTGGAGTTGCATTGGAGCTGCCCTGCCCAATACATGACCAGTACTTGGATCTCAACCACACACTCACGCAAACTGAAGTAGATTCCACAATTTTGAATGTATTTGGGCCCATCCTAGAATGCAACTTCCGCGCCTCGGACACGCCAACTTCACCTTTCCTGGATGAATCTGCAAACTTGCCAATTGACGTTGATTGACCCCAGCGCGTTGTACCGAGCTGAATCAGTACCCGCTGCTCGATTCCCATCAACCATCTGAATCAGTGCGCGAGCCGCACGGGCGATCTGATTAGTTGAGAGCGTACGTTTTCCTCGTCGGAGGCAAACGCGACCGTTGATGTGAATGATGGCAGATTGACTGTACGGAGTAGTGCAACCTGTATTTTGGCTATCAATAACGAACCACGTCAGTTCCTATTTTCTGAACGCTGCGCGATACTGGGATTGTGGGATATAGCTGCTTTTGACTGAAGCGCAGCGCTATGGATGAGGAGGACCGTTTCTCCGGCAGCTCGCCGGAGTCTGAGCGACCTAACGAGCCGGACGAGGTCATGGAGGATGCTGAGGATGGGGACAACGACGCTGAACAGGACGATGACAACAATGACGAAGACGATGATAACAATGATGAGGATAATGAAGCGAACGAAGCGAACGACGGCGAAGAAGGCGGCAACGAGACGCAAAATACTCATGCGGAAGGGTCAGGGGTTAAATCCAGCAAATCAAGTACGCCGACGCCTCTTGGTACAAAGCTGCATCTTCGACCGTCAATGCGTCCCGAAGCAATCACAGCGCGACTCTACGATATTGTGCCCACAATGGCCGCTCCCCAGTCAACAAGCGTGAACGCGATGGCTATTACGCCCGATCTGCGCTACTGGATAACGGGAGGTTCCGATGGTTACATACGAAAGTACGACGGCCCGAACACAATCAACGGCAAGTTAGCATTGACCGTGGCCCAGAAGCATCCATTTGTAGACAGCGTCACGAAAGCTGGCATATTGATGTCATACTGGGAAAATGAGGAGCCAGCCGCGTCAGGCCGTGGTGATCAAGACCATAACCTGTCACCGGTATATTCGTTAGCAGTTCACTCAGAAGCTCTTTGGCTTCTCTCTGGTCTTGAGTCGGGTGGTATCAATCTGCAGAGCGTCCGGCACGACGAGGGCAAGAAAATCGCGTGCCTACAGCGGCATACAAATGGGGTTAGTTCGCTGATGCTTGCCCCGGACGAAAAAAGCGTCCTGAGTGGCGGCTGGGACAAGAACATTTTTGACTGGGATTTGAATACTGGCCAGACTATCCGAAGCTTCGATGGATCAGGAGGTCAGATCTCGTCAATTGAGCTACGACCGGCAAGTGGTGACCCCGTGCCCGCGGAAGCAGATGCGCCGATTCAGACAACTACCATGGCAACGAACAACGGGGCGCCTTTTGCCAATGGTGCCCTGAAGAATGAATCTTTCAGGGCTGTCGATGCTGGAGCAGCAGATAGCTTTGCAGCCTCTGGCCAAGACGGTGAGGCATCTCCCGCTCATGAAAGCCTTTTCGGTGGTAGCGACGCAGGGAGTCTATTTGGTGAGACAGCAGGCGAGCAGCCATTTGGTAACGACGATGACGGTTTCGACGCCGGCATGGACATGATGCCCAGCCATGAGGGAGGTATGGACCACTCAGCTGATTTCGCCATGGCGGATATGGAAACCAAGGAGCCAGACAATACAACCGCACCAGCTTTGCAGACACAAGCCCAGGCACAGCCACAAGACCGTTCGAAGGACAACGTGAACCTAGATACTAAGCAACTTGACATGACGACTGAGCAAGCCCCAGCAGACTCAAACATCGCGGCGGTACCAAAGAACGAACCAAATTCCGCCACACCACAAGCAGATCAACCTCCCAGAGATGAAAACACGCAAATGCTCGGAATGAACCATGACAAGGAGTCCTTGAAGAAGTCCCAATCGCCAGGGTTGACATACGCCCAGTCTGCACCCCATCAATTTGACCAATCTCAAACATCAGCGACCACATTCCTCTCATCCGCTATGGACGGAACAATCCGCCTCTGGGATCGACGTGTTCCCAATGCCGTCGCTAGAATCGGTACCAAAACAGGCGTTCCGCCGTGGTGTATGAGTGCGTGCTGGAGCCCCGACGGAAACATGATATACACAGGGAGAAGGAACGGCACGGTAGAGGAATATGACGTACGAAAGGCCCGGAGAGGATGGGAACCGGAGAGGACCTTGAAATTTCCGGCAGGGAGTGGTGCTGTGAGTGCTGTGAGGAGTATGCCGAATGGTAGACATCTTGTCTGGTAGGTTTCAATACCATTCCCTTGTCGTAGTTTTTATCATGACTAGCTGGCTTTGTTTGATTGCGAAATTACTTACAACAAGTTCAGCGCATCTCATGACATCCTCCGACTATACGACCTCCGAGACACCCGAGCATTTAGACATTCGACCGTCCCGTTCCTCATTATTCCTGGGCCGCCGAGGGCAGGGGTCATTTCTAGCCTGTACATCGATCCCACGAGTACATTCATGCTGAGTGCAGCAGGAACGAGGGGCTGGGAGGGTAGTAGCACGGAGGTGTTGATTGGGTATGAGATTAATGTCATTAATGATTAGAAGCAGTTTTAACTTTGATGCCGCCTTTTTGGGGGAGGAGGAGGAGTGGCGTTATGGGGCTGGGAGTTTGGTTCAAAAATTGGATTACTGGGAAGTTGGTTTCAAAGAATAGGCCTAAGTTGTACTAGAGAGAGAAAGAGTAGGAAGAAAAATATGAACCACATTCAGCTACTGCTCCGCCTTGCAATACTGACCGGATGTGTCTCGGCACTGCGTCAACTAACAAGCGCGGTCCAGTGCTCTAATCCGTAGCAGCATTTCACCAAGACCGCTTACGAGGACGTCTCCCGACTTGATACGGGAACGGGTCAGCCTTTCTATTTTCCTTGTCCCTGTCCTTCTTCTCTTTTTGCTTTTTCCCTCCTCTCTTCCCTAATCTCACGCTCCACAACCTGAGCTGCAATTGCATCCGGATCAACCGTATACCTCTGTGCATATTCCTCTAAAGTCTCCGGTTTAATGCTCGTATCGTGAACCATGTACTTCGACTTGAAATCGAACTCTGCTGCTGCTCGAACAGCGTTAATGTATTCCTCGAGCTTTTGAGCTTCTTGTCTTTCGCGCTCCTCCCGAATGCATTTCGGGATGACTTTGTACAATGGGTCAGATGGGTATATTTCTCGCTCATCTAAAAGCTTGGTCCATTCTTGGGTCTGCAAAGCGGAGGGTTTGGAAAAGTATGCCTTTGCAAGGTCTTTTACAGTGAGAGAGTCGTACGGCTTTACTTCTTTCTCTTTGCCCTTGCCCTTGGGCAGGGAAGGCAACGGCTTGTTGAGGTCGGACATGTTAGCAGCTGGCGGTCAGGGGTAGAAGGACGTTTACTTGTATAAAAAGAGCTCGAAGTGCTTGACTTGACGATTGAGTTAGGGGCTCGAGGTTGGAGAGAAAAGGAGAGGAGATGACTTCTCCGGGCATTTCGCTATATTTATACAACCGATTGTGGATTGCATTCACAGTCGTTCAAGAGAAGCATCATTATTTCTGGGAAAAAACTGCATCAACGTTGATTTTGATGTACTCATCACGACCACCTCCGGGTATTGTAAAGTGAAGCTCTTTGCCAAGCCGCGTAGACAGCGCGAAGAGTTGCCGAAATTTCGAGATTCATTGCAAAGCAGACCAATTCGGCAGTCGTGCGAAGTGACCGCAAATTAGGTGGGTATGTGGTGAAGACTGCGTCGCGAATCACACGTGTGTTCGCGACTGCTCGTCGCCGAACAAATCTGTGTTGCTATATCAAGCTTCGAACATGCACGCGCTGTGTTGTTTGAGGGAGCCTTTGATCAATACTTCATGAAAGTGTTTTGATTGGTATGTACATCTATCTGTGCGTACGTATTAATATACGTTTCCCCAAGACCTCTATATGCCGCCTCCTGGAACACCCAGCAGGAATCTCGTGTGACAGTCGTTGAACATGTTCATTGTTGCTGCAGCTTAGCTCATGTCGACTCACAGTGTCTTTATCGTACCTTCTTTTATCTGTATATTCTTGGGCATGGATAGCTGTCACCAACGTTCTTTACGTATGAGGGTAGGTATATGTTGGCCATGGCCGTCTTGATATACCAGTTGCTGAACATGCTCTCTTTGAATGAGTACCACACCATTCAACCACTGAACAAGATGACCTTGCCATACGTAGATTAAAGTATAAGAGTAAGCCGCATATCCTTTCATTCGGTCCAGCGTAGACAGACAAGAAAGCACCAAAACCAAGACAAGCTGATTGACTACTCACGAATTATTTGAATTCAGAAATTTAACACACTTTGTTAAAAATCCTTTAAAGAGTCTGAAATTGAAGAGCCTACTTCCCTGCAACCATGAGCAGCAGCAAGGACAAGCGAAAAGACAAATGAAAGGGCAGGACTGATGCCGCCGCCGCCGACGACGAAGCAGAATTCTATCGACTATCTGCTGATCCAGAAGTGATACGTTCCTGCGAAAAGTGGTTGAAAGACTACATTGAAGAATTACAAAAGCACGAGAATATCAGGACACGGCCACGTTCCTTCAGGAGCAATTTAATATAGCCAAACCCAATGACTATTACGGCCTTGCGCTTTTGTATCGGCCAGATGGCACGTCCAAGAAACCTCCTAAACGCCGCGGCCCAGGCTTTTTGGATTGTCTTGCGAACCTCATGTCGAACCCGTCTCGCGCACAGCAAAAGCGGTTCCTTGAATATCACGGTCTAGCAGACCGGGATCCGAGAGATCTATTCATGTATCGGTTTTTGCCTGAAAAAATGAGGAGAAACTACGAAAAGAAGCATGGAAAGCACGGAAAGCACGGAAAGTAGGCTACTCCAGAGAACCAGCAGTCGCATCCACAGGCGGAGGTGTCATCTTTACAACCAGGGAGAGAGTATCGATCTAGCCACAAGATAATTCTAGTCACAAGGGATATGCTCTGGCAGCAAGGATAAAAAGTGAAGTTGTTGGAGGTACTGCCGAGAAGTGAATTTGCCGAGGAGCGCGAAGGCGAGTGAGAAACCAACTGGGATGTGTGGGATAAAGAGTCGACGTGCTGTTTTTGCTGTGCAGGAGCTTTAGATGGAGCTGCGCAGATATGGGTCCATGATCACGACACGGGGGAGGATTTGTGACGGAATAGGGAAAAAGATAATGATGTGCTACAGTTAGTTGTCTGCGGGACATGACTATCCTGATAGACGAGACGCCCTGGTGCTGAATAAGACCTCCTCGTGTTCATGGGATTTAGTATAAGTCCAGCTGCGAGAAGCCTCATTGTGCAAGTATACCTCGTAACAACCGCTAGTAGGTGACAATCTTGTTGCTGTCGCGGCCGCCGAGCACTCCCCATTCTCGCTGGAGTTAGGCTCCTCCGCATCGAATCAGGGTGTTCTTGTTACACGTCGGTTCGGTTCGGTCATGCGATCGCAAAGCAGCTGTCATGCGCGTAAGTCCGACAAGCGGTGATGACCGTTTATATAGTTGCCACTCATCGTGCATCATTTCGTTCACATCGTGCTACCAAGTGTTGAATCAAAGATGCTGCTCCCCCTGCGCGCGTAATAATTATATAAAGGTACGGAACGCTACAAGATCGGAAACTTCTCTTCATGACAGCACCCCTGCAAAGCAGCAGCGACTCAGACGAACTGATCGAGGAGACTCCGCAACTTCTTCCCAAAGCGATACCCGATACTCCTCTGTGGGCCTATCTTAACACCCCCTTCCTAAGCGAACAACTTTCGAAGCCATGAACAACAAAAAGGGCAGGGGAAAGTCGAAGAAGGTCTCTTTTGCCGATGAAGAGCCCTCCATCCGTGATGGGAACCCCACCTCTCACTGGATCAATCAGCTTCTGGCCTGGCTAGAGTACACCGGAGATTGTCGAGTTTCGAAGCTCCGAAACGAAATGTCCGAGGCTGGCAATAATGCCGATAAACAGGAAGCTTTGATGCTTCGGTGGCTGAATGAAGAATCTCCTGCCATCCAGCACGTAGACCCTGCGATGGATGTCAGTTATCAGGCTTATCATCAATACTCCCGTGCATTCGGAAAGCCCGGGGAGATTTTACTTATATCAAATTTCCTCAACCGATTCCTCGCGGAGAAGTAAGTTGTCACGGGCGAGAGGTCCAATGCCGTCTACGGAGACGTCGTGGTCAAAGCAGCCGGAAGGGGTTGTGACGAGGCTAGAACTTCGGGCCTGGCAGCAAGCACACACACCACACCACTGATAGAGTCGGTTGCCGAGAAGCGAGGGTTGTGAGTAACGTAGAGGGTGCTTTGAGAAGGATTTGGGGGAAGGTTAGGGTAGGGGATGTATCACAGGATCCTGAAGTCGTTCATTTGTGTGCATCCGTCCGATAAGCAGCACGCTGTCTTAATATACCTGCTGTTGAGCATGTTCACGCACCGTCCAATGGCGGATTCATTGTCCTGAATCAGTACTGTTAGGCTCTTGCTGATTTTACTATTTAAGTCTACCATGCCCCCAGATTCCAAACTTCTGGTCTTGCAGAGGTCAAACAAGCAGCAAAAGTATACCAGCTCATGAAGTGCACTCTGGTCTCTCCAAGTCACCCATCATCATTTCACTGTCTTTTAAAGCAACTAAACTGAAGCAGCTTTCTGCAGAATGGATAACGGCAGCGGCAAGGGCAAGGAGAGAGCACATGGCTCTACTCATCAATCCACTGCTGGCTTTGCAGCGAGCTTTAACGCGGGACAAAAGGTGAATTTATTCCAGATCCCACCCCCCTTAACTCTGTAAAGTATACTTCAATGCTCATTTTGTCAAGAACGCCAACGCTGCCCCAGCCGGACGGCACCTAGACAAAAATGACCCGAGGGATTCCATATTGTATCCCTTATTGCCTCGCAAGATGCGCCGCGACTACGAAAAGAAGTTGAAGAAGAAGGCAGAAGCGAGTGGAAGTCAAGAGGAACCTTCGGACAAGAAGTCTGGGTCTGGGTCTGGGTCTGGTTCTAAAGGCCAAAAGGGTAGCAGTTCCAAGTAGCACCACTAATCTGGCAGTCAGTGGGAAGCGAGTTTGTGGCTTTCGCAGAAGCAGGCAAGTAAGGAGGTCAGATGCAGGAGAAAGAAGGTTAACTAAGAGATATTTTGTAGTCCAGGGCTCTAAATTCACCTGTATGGCTACAGCTTATCCAGTGGCGGGACTCCTGTCCGGCTATTGAGTATGCAGCGCTACCGCTTTGTCTAAATAGACCAAAATACTCCTTTCATTCATATATGTCAGTGTTCACTTTTCGGTGCGAGCTTCACACTTATCTAGTGGATAGTGATCTCATCAGCGTGCAATCACAACTGTTGAACAGATACCTTTCGCTACAGCCAAGTTTTCCTTATGTAGACCTTTGTGCGTAAGCTTAGCAACATCCTGGAATTTTAATTGCTCTGTTCTTTGATAGAACAGGAAGTGCAAATTAAACCCATTAACGAGATTTATACACACTCACACAATTCCCAAGTACGAACCCTAGGGTCCCCGGGGGACTGTTTACTACTCACATTGAGGCCATACACCTCCGCAGCTATGGGAGAAGACAGATTTTGGTCTTCTGAACAAATACAAGGTGCTCAAGACACTCTGGAGCACGGTTTGGATTACTTAAAGGGCCTTCTTGACGAACAAGAACGCCACAAAGACGACCGAGCCCCCGGCACTCGAGAGGCTCTCAGGCGGACAACGGATGCTCTGGATGTTGGTCGCTCGTACCAACGCAAACCGCGCCACATACCCAAAGTGTACGAGACAACTAGCCTTAGGACATGTCTCTTTTGGGTTCTGGCAATATATTCTGCGGAGACCGCTGCCAATACTGCCGATTCTGCTGCTGCTGCTCTGGGCCAACAGTCACAGCCGCCGCTACAACAGAGCCAACAGACCCCTAAATCGCCTCCAACCAATCGACCGCCAGATTCTCCAGCTTGTGACAAAACCGGTACAATGGTGGATACTCGAAAGCGGCGTCCCTCAAAGGCACTCAGCTGGGGCGCAAAAACGATGCTCCATGCCGTACCCCCCGATATGCGAAGGCAGTTTGAAGAGAAGCGGCAGCCCGCGTACAAGAGTGAAGAGCTCTCTGGGAGATCGTCGTCAAGAAAATCAAACATAGTCATGGGTATGGCAGCATTGGTTCTATCAGCCACGGGACCATCAATATTCAGTGCTGATTCGAGCAGTCGGAGCAGTCGCAAATCTACCAAGCACAGAGCTAGTCGCCACAGCTCAAGAAGCCACGAGCCGAAGCACTAATAGGGCGGCTATCGAGACTCGGATTCATACAAGACGCGGCATTGTAGTCACGAGAAGCGGAATACGCCATGGACACGAGATAAATGAAGGCACAGACCTCCTCTTTCAATGTTGAATTGAGATCAAGATTAACGAGCATGTCCCCTTGCCCGGTGCAAGGAGCAGAAAGAAGGGGTCAGGACTAATAAATGCATCACAGCTCCAGAGTGCCATAAAGCTGTAACGATGAAGAAAATATTATTAATATCATTTTATGCCTGTTTGCGAACCCAATAGATGTTGTAGAGCGATCGAATGGCTACGCCTTTGTTCACGGCACCCAGCAGCCATCAGCAAGAAGAGTGCTTCGCTATCCAATACCGCACTTTAGACTAGTTCACAGACCTGTTCACATACTGGTTCACGTATTTTCTTTTTTTGTCGTGGATTTGTTCATAACGCTTCCGTTGTTGTATTACTAGTTCACGTAAGTACGCACCGATTGTAGTGTCAGATCAGCTGAACGACAGCACAGACTGTACATATGCTGGTGAGGAATGCCAATTGATCGTAAGTAAAGGAGATGCTCATCCATTGGTGCTCTCCAATGCAATAGCCGCGTCAGTTTAATTACGATACTGAATGGGGAATGATTACAACCCGTTCAAGAAGCGCCGCCAGAGTAGTACGCGACTCCCGTGCTTTAGGGTCTCAGAGTTGTCTCCCTCCAAGTCTCAGACAAGCAAGCTGTTGTATGCGTGGTTGTGGATCTCGGCTCGTCTCGCCAGTCGCTTACGCGGACAACAGTGGAGTTTGTCTCAACTTACTCACTTGTGCCTGGCTAGAGTTAGTTCACTGTTGCAACTGCGTACAATGTGTTTCTGTACAACTTGCCGTACATTACGGTTCAGCGCGCCGAACGAATGAGTACCTACCTTATTCTGACGAGCGACGTCATGTTACATCATCACCCATTCATATCTATGCCTACATCTAGGAGTAGAATAGCCTGGCGAGGAAAATGGGTAAAACTTCTCGTCTCTTCTATTTTAGCATAGCGATATCCTCTACGCGCAACTCGCTAATCCTATCCTACACGACGCTATAGTGCCTCCTGGTACACCCACCGGGTATACATGACTGGTCTTGCATGCAAAGACGCATCGGCAAAATACACCTCTTATATACAAAATCCCAATGCGGACTTCTCGCCCAAATAACTCTTCACCTCGTCAGTATACTTTCCCATCAATCCCAAACGATCCAATGGCCGTAGCAAAGAGCCTCCCTAGCAAACGCCAAAGCATGAGTCCGAAACGCGTCCGGGCTCAGTAGAAGCATCAGAAAAAGAGAAAAAAAAAAACAGAAGAAAATTAGGGCCGTGAATGAAAAAGGAAAGAAGCCGGGTCGTTTGGTCCCCCAAACGCTGTTTTCACAAATACATCGTCTCAAAAGTAATATCCATGATGTGATACGAGGGACAGCCCCCGCTTCAGATTTTGACTTCGGCTGTCAGATGGGGCTGTCTCCAGCGGATTGAATTACCATTAAAAACCATCCGAACGAAATCAACAACAAAAAAGCTCGTATATATAATGAATCAAAGGGCTATGCAATTCGTGCATTGAGGGGCATAAAACAGCATGTCGATGAAGGACTGGTTCCTCATAAGCTGCGGGGCGTTGAAGACAATTAAATTATTGAAATGTTGTGATATATGGACGCAAGGGAAGAAATCAAGTGGTGTGCTGAAATTGTTGAAATACAGTGCATGGTGTGAATGAAAGTCGGCGCGGCATGATTCTTAAACGAGAATTCCAAATGCAGAAATAAGTTCACAATGACTTAAGTCTGCAGTCATTTGATGCCTTGCTAAGAGGCATTGCATTACGCTGAGGTGACCCTAGGGTCATAAGAATACTGAAACAGTGTTCCCCAATCCGTCTGCTGGCTACCGCCTTGCTGTTGCGGTTGCTCGGAGCCGCTTGTGATGCCACCCATAAGATTTGGCCACTCTCGAAAGGCCTCATTAGCCACGGCCAGGTCATAATCCATCATGGAATCACCGGCGGAGTTGCCGGAACTTGATGTAGAATGTTGCATTTCGAGCTTCTCCATTGGTGAGCTGGCAGCTCCGAGAGGCGACTGCGATGCGGTCAACGGTGATTGGGATGACGAGTCTGAAGATGGTCCACCTTGGGTTGGAAATGACTGCGGCGGAACAAACACGGGTCCACGGAAAGAAGGAACAAATGCACTCTGATTGTTCGGGCTCGTCGGGGCCAGCATGGACGCTTGTTGCTGGTGGGCTTGCGACGGCAGAGGAACGAATGACGGATGTTGGGGGGGACCCATGGAGCCATGAGCACTGACGAATTGCTGCTGCTGCTGCTGTTGATGTTGCTGCTGCTGTTGATGCTGCTGTTGAGGCTGCGCTGATGGATCTGGACCAGAAGTCATGATAATATCAGCCAACTCGAACGCCATCTTGGCAACGAGGTTTGCGTCTTCTTCTTGGCCCAAGAAAAACTCGAGATGGTCTTGTAGTTGTCCAGGGGCCTCGTGCTCCAGAAAGCCTTGGGCTCGTCCGGTTTTGTTTGGGTGCCAACTAAATTGGGGTCTTCTATGAGAGCATTCAGATTGTTTGCTTTCCACTAGACTCTCCCACGCCTCGTGGACATGGGGCTGATGCAGAAGACCATATATGACACGGGAGTGCATCCATTCGGTCTTGGTCAGGCCAGATTCAAAATGTCGAGCAACGTGCTCGACGTGACGTTCACGAGCAGGATGCAGCGCAGAGCAGAAACCACATGCCCAGTACTTTCGCTTTCGAAGATACTTGACAACCTTCTCAGCATGAGGGCAGGTTTTACAGCCGTGGCACTGTTTGTGATGCTGGTTGAATGAGTTGGAGCCCCAAAAGCTTCTGTTGCAGCCTGGTTCTGGGCACGGATACTTTCTCCAGCGCTCATGGAACTCATCCTCGTGCCGTTTCCAATCATACTTGCGCTTGAAGCTGGTTTCACAAGACGTGCACCAGTATATGTTTTGTCTGTTGGCGGCGGAAGCTGGTGATCCAATATGGGTGCCATTGATCATGGCCACATTCTGGGTGCCCTGCGGCACTGTGGGCAAAGGGGCCATGGATCGTGCCGAAGCTGCAGACTGATACGAAAATGTTGATTGAGCAGAATTGGTCGACCATATAGACGCGTGCCCAGAGGAGCCGGAACTAACTGAAGAAATCGAAATCCTAGGTCGATGTGCGAAAGCCGCGGATGGAGGCAAAAACATGGAAGCATCCATGGCGACTTGTTGACGGTCAATGCCGCCCATTATGCCGTTTGAATTCGAGCCAAAGGTTGGGGTTGGCGGCCAATGTGCCGACATGTCGTCGGCGAAGGGCTCAGCCTTGATGTCGCCTGATGGTACTCCCACTGTTGAGGAACTCGAAGATGAATCCACCGTAGCAGGGGACAGTGACTGATTAGACATGGCGGCAGGCGGAGGCGGCGGAGGTGGGCATTGAGGAGGAGGTGGTGGTGGCGCATGTTGAGGAGCGAGCGACTGAGGTTGAGATGAAGCGAATGTTGAAGTTTGAGTATTAAGCTGTAGCGACAGGCTATCGTCGACCCATTGATGGAGAATTTCCCTAGAGATACCAGAGTCAATCATGTGCTGAAGATGCTTGCGAGCTTCTGTCAGCACATTCTGCGGCGAAGTGTCAGCCGACGGCGAAGAGGCCGCCGTGGGCGTTGCCGTGGATGGCAACGGCAACTGCCGCTGAAACTGGTTGTGGTTTTGACTCTGGTCCATGGTACTACCTCACATCGAGGGTAATCGACGATGATGGAAGATGGTGACGGTGCACCTCTACGACAACGACGAGCGTTGGGGAATTGTCGGGGAGGGGATCAATTGGCGCAATTGTCGTTAGTCGTAGTGATGTGTCTTGGCTGGTCGATGTGGGCGAGTCCAGTCGAAAGGCGTCGGCGACGGACGAAGAAGAGCAAGAGAAGGACGGGATGTCGGAGGAGGGAGGGGAGGGGATGAATTAAAGCCCAAGTCCCGGCTTCAAAACACAAGGGACGATCCTGTGCGTCCTGGCTCTCCGAATGGAAGGGGAAATGGAAACTGGAAATGGAGATGGAAATGGGCATGGGTAAGTATGGAGTGCTCCGTACCGTATTGAGCACCAGCAGACTAGCACAGCGCAGCGCAGCACAGTACAGCACAAGAAAAGAACCAGGTTTCTTGTTAAGCAGACTCCGTGCCAGGTACCCTGTTATCAAAAGACTTTGTCGATGTCTTGCTGGGGGGAGCAATCGCGCGTAAATATTATTATTAGTACTCCGTCCAAGGGGGGCGTCGGGGATGGTGTCAGGGTGTCGGGGTGTCGGGGCGTGGAAATTGGGGGGGGTAGCACTAGTCAATCAGCCAGCCATTCAGCCAGCCAGCCAGCCAGAGAGAGGCAGACATGGCTGGCTCGCCTTGCTCATCAATCAGCAATTCATCCCGTGCGCCGATAAGTGGACGGCCTACGATACTTGAGGGCGGTGCCTGGGTCGAATCACTATTTACAGTCCAATGCTTCCGTACCGGGTGCGGAGAATAGAGATACGATAATCCAATGGTTTTGCAATCATATGGTAGCTGGCTTGCAAAATAAATTGGAATCAGGGTTGGATTTGCTGCTACAGTACGGAGTACTCCGCAATGTATTTAAACAAGACCATTTCAGAGCAGTCGGCCCAACAGGGCGTGCGTCATTGCCGAAAGCCCGCAGCCATGTTTCACGGGTCGAAGCGTGTCTTCCAACTATTTTATCATACTAGTAGTATCTGCTTATACAGTACTCCGTACTCCGTAGCTGGATTCACTTACAGTACGGAGTAGGTATAGTGGGCTTTTTTTCACCTTTCAATTTTTCCCTTTTTATCCTCGTCTTGATGCAGTTACTGGTTGAACCTTACCTGCCACGCTCCGTGCGAGTGCACTAATTTGCATATGAAGTACTCCGCACTCCGTACAGCATGGGATGATCTCATCGGCCGCCCCAAGCATGAACTGCACAGTCTGGAAGTCCCTACGGAGTCCAGTATAGTGTAAAGCACAATGCCTACTCTGTACTCCGTACTCCTTGCTGTAGTAAATCAAATTTTTGTGTAGTAAATCCAAATCTTGCACGCCTGACTCTGACAAGTTTCCTGGGGGGCCACAAGTCCAGGCCAGACCAGGCCCCGGCCAGGAGAAGGAAATTGGTCAAGGATTGAGGAAAAGGCCCCAGCGTTCGGTTTGGAGGTGGTGCCTGGACATCCACGACGGAGTACCACAATTGTGCTGCATTTGTACGGAGTCAAGGGGCAGTAAGCACGGAGCATGTACGGAGTATACAGTAAAGTACTAATGCCAATACTAATACTAATACTGGTACTCCGTACTCCGTACAATCTGCCGCCTACACACTGCAGGACCCAAGCCCAGCTACACAGGCACCAGCAAGTTACACACGCGGGGCTGGTGTGGGACAGAGGAGCCAGGCTTGCACAGGCCCAGATTGGAAGAACATGCGGGCAAGGGTCTGCTCAATACGATCAAATCAATATTGTACGGTATAGGCCAGAAAGCCGACATTGAGAGTGAGGCTGATGAGAGGCAACTCCGTCATAGTACCAAGTATCGCGCAACAGTCTGTCCTGTCCGCCTTCCCGCTCCGTATTGAATTGTACGTACCGCGCGATGATGATCAATAATCCACCATGTTCGGCCACAAACACAATATGTTCCCGATGTCACTCGGGATCATGCTGCTCCACAAGTACCAGAGGCCGCCGTTGCCCAGACTACGTATTTGACTACTTGGCCAAGGCATGACAATACAGTAGTCTATTAAAAGGTGCTGCTGCTTGAGCCGTCGTTTCGGCTCTCGTGTGAGGGAACGAACATTCGCCTCACTCGATTGTGCAAAGCGCGGAATGCGGTCCTCCGTACTGTGTGCAGCACTCCGTACGTAACTATTGTTTGTGCAACAACACCTCTTCTGCCTGCACATGTGGAGCTCCGTCACTACTCAAAGCGCAAATGATTAGCCACGATACGCTTCGGTCATGCATGGCCGGCACGGGCATGGCGAGCCTGCTGCATCAGATCGTACGTGCATTGGTCGCCCTTACTCCTCCGTGTGCGCCAAGCAGGCCAAGCAAGACTGCACCAACTAAGTTATACTGTTAAATGCACTGAGCAAGCAAGAGCTTCTTGTCCGCCGATGGGTCTGCGTTATTAGCCAGGTCTGTGCTAAGCCGGAGTTAGGAAATCCAGAAGCACAAGGATCCCCAAGCTGCCTGGAACCCCTGTCCCTTAGCGCAGAAAGCCCACAAGCCCATGGTCTTTTCGTCCTGGTGCCTGACGAGCAGTGGGGAACCGCTGTTCCGAAGAACCAACAGCATTTCAATTTGACTGATGTAGGAGTCAAGTGGTGTAGACATGTGTGTACTATATTGCACTACAGAGGTACGTGCCTGTGTGAAGGCTGCGGCCCCCCTCCCCCCACCCAAAACCCGTCTCCCAGTCGGCAAGCCGGGCTCAGAGTTTTGGACATGGAGCCTCGGGATACATCGCCTGCAGCCCAGCCACCAGGGGCAGTGGTCAGAAACTGGGGTGGCTGAGGACGGAGCAGGTACCGAGGATTTGACCACCCAAAATTCAAGGCAAAGGAGGACGGAGTACGGAGCACAAGTACAAGTGGTTGTGAATTAACAACTCCTAGCCCAGTTTGGTTGCTGTATTGTTGCGGTGCGGAGTACGGAGTACATGCGCGGCAAATCCAACTCCCCTGCCAGGTTGTAACTTACAAGCAGTTTCGGGAACATTAATTCAGACGCTGCCGATACGCACAGCATTGCATTGGCCTTCGACGGCCAGTTCCGCTTCGGAACGCTCCATGGCATCCCGTCAGCTGTGCCAAAGCCATGGAACTCCGTATAGCACCCCATGATAGCGTTGCAGCCGTTCCTGACGCAGTCGGTTTGCTGGCACAATTAAATGGTCTCAAACCTAAGAAATGCAGAGGAATAAGGAGTCTTGTAGTAAACACGACCCTCACAGGACCGAATCTATTGTCGTCGCTATAAGACCAAGCGGCAACCCAAAATGTTATTCTCGCAGCGCCATGGTAAGGTCAGCACATGCATGAGCTAGGTCAGGAACAAGGCAATTCGATTTCCATGGCAACATTCGACTCCTCCGTTCCTTACGAGACACATTGCTGGAGTCGAGGTCCATTGTGTTCAAGTCGGATCATGCATGGTACAGCATCGACGTAGACCCAGTTCGCCCGAGTTTTTCTGCCAACCTGCTGAGCGAATGGACTCGGACTTCAACTCTAGAGACTTAGAGCGCTCGGCACCGGTCTGGTCAAGTCAATTCGTGAACGGCGATTCTGCCTGTATATTGCATCGACTCCTCTTGGCATGCGAGTTCAGCTGGTAACAAGGATTGCACTCCGCGGATTTACTATACTATAGGCATAATGCCTGCCTCTTGCACTATTCCTCTAATGTCGTTAATTGGTTTGGCGCCCATTGTTCTTTTTTCGTGGCAAAGCTCTGTACCCCACCTTTCGCTGCGCAACACATCTTCGTCAGTCCTGGCTCAATGAAGGCGTTTCTACACACCAAGGGCCGGTACACAAGTGTGCACACGTGAATGCCGGAGTGTGCTCGCTTCCTCCGCCAGAATTCACAGCTCCATGTCATATGACACATCTGCATATCAGCATGGTAAGTTGCAATTGCCAGCCTAGGAATCTATTGCAGAGTCGAGACCAATGGCCAGGACCGCAAAAGTTGCTTGACATGATTGCACAACACAACCAAGCGCATCATAGTGTTAGACTCGAGCCCCACACTATGACCAGTTGGCTGCCAGTCAAATGACCGATCCGCTACGTACCAGCAGCTGTCAAGTGCAAGGTCGTCCTTGCTGAAGATGATAATGTAATAAAATCACTGTACATTCTTTCATTGCCTGAATCAATCGGTTAAGGTTATCAAGACATCAAGACCCCTTTGAATACGGCATGTGTGTCATATCACGCAACATTCGACTCTGTTGAAAATCCACATGACGTTATTTTGTGAACTAGCCCACTTCCTGGCCTTATGCGCTATCCTGTCAAGAGTTGTCAACATGTTCCAACAGTTTAGGCTACAACTCTACAGCGACCACCCTGTATAAGCAAAATGTCAGCGCCAACATGCACAACGCAACAGGACATGTCGGCAATTCAAACTCCTCAACCAGGCACTCTGCCCAAAACACCCATATCAGCATTGAAATGCAAATGCCTCCAACAACATCGGTGTGCGCGACCTTCCATTTGCGACGGCAGCGCGAGGCGGTTATGTCCGTGCTTGGGCTATACAATTCATATCTCAACCCTCGCTTAGGAAATCTCGAGCGGTCCGGTCCTGCTGCTTGATGGGCCTGTCACGAAGAACGAATCGCACCTGAGAAGTCTCGGAGTAGCGGGTTACCAGTGGAGTGCCCAAAAAGTACTTCTCCGTTACTGATCAGCCAGAGTCGTTTTGTTATTCTTATTGACGAAGCCATAACTATACGATCCTACGGCCTCGCCGCCTGCGTCTCGCCGCACGGGACACAGTTGACCCTTAGAACAAGCTCGCCAATTTATGGTTTGCAAGGGTAGCCAAACGACGTTTTGCGCACATGTTTTGGTAGGGCGCCACGTTTGTCACCGTTACCAACACCATTGCGGCATGAGGGATGCAAACCAGAACGGTTAGCTGACGCCTTGTCCTTTTCTGTCCAAATGAGTGGCCCTAAAGCTATTGAGATTTTGGCTCAACTAACTTTGTTGATGGGATCAGGTAGTTTCCAGACGTGGACTTCCTTTGAGCGTCGGTTCCACTCCATGTCTCTCATTTCCCTGTTCTTGGGAGTTCACGAGAAGTTGATCCACTCCTCGCGAGATGATGGTACATGAAGGTTTGCTGCGTCTTGATCCCCCCACAATTATCACGTCCCCTTCCGTCGCTGTCGATGGAAGTGGTACAATTCATCGCGCCACCTTGTGTCATGGCTAACTCCATTGCTCCCCGTACTCTCGAGCGAATAATACGAACAAAACAGATCTCGTGTTGCGTGACACCAGCAGGCCTATTTCCTCCTCAATCTATGAAAGCGTCGTGGTATAACTACAGTATCAGTAGGAGCGTAGATTAAATCCCTTCGCTCGACATGGCGGGTTTTTTTTAGGTTTAGGGGATTCCGTCTCAAATGCCATTCACTGGGCTCTCCCCATGTCTAGGAGGGTCTTGCTCCTTGGGCACAAGATGTCATGATCGACAAGCACGCGTACCTGAAACAATCTCGATAGAAATCGACAACAACCTGGTCATAGCTATCCAATTAGAGCACCGATGAGCATGTGAGCCCGTCATTTGTTGTACCCGGCGAGCCAGACCTCCCTCTGGCACCCTCCCAACAAACAGCCTTTTGCAATAGTAATACAGTAGTAGCAGTTGAGCCACCCGCACAGCACACAACTAGCTAGTGTACGGAGTACATGCTAATGCATTTCTGGTTCTCAGCCACCAAGTCTCTATCGTTTCGAAACGTCCCCGCCAACTGTTGTTTCTTAACGCGCTACGCAGCCAATAGCAAGCGACTGGAAGATTGAAATCCGGCACACTTGCGCCAATTACCCCTCTGCTAATTTTAAATGAGCCAGTTTCTGTTTGATGTGATGGTTAGGATGGGCGGCCATGGCGAAGAAGATCACCCCCTTCCCAATTGATCTAGCCATGGTTAACAGGCTCGGAAAGATTCGACTCCGGGTACCTCTTCGTACTCAGTACGATGCATGTGCGATGCAGAAAATATCACAGTAATATTGATTATACGCGATCTAGGACGGAGGAAGTAGTGTTTTGTTCTCAAATAAGCCGACTGAATACTTGTTATAAGGCCGGAGCCATCCTGTCGGTCTCGGCAAAGTCGTCTGGAATGCTGCCGCCCGCGCTTTGCTAGTCAAAAGTCAATTTTGTCTTTGTCCCTGGCGAAGGTAGAAAAATCAATCGACTTCAACGACAATCGGCGTCTGCGTCTGTTATCGCCGTCGGCAAGAGTGCGGGAAAAGAATGTGGCTGATCTGTGTTGACGTAAGGGCCGTCTGTCGGACCACCCGATTTTGCCGTCGCCTCAAAGCGAGGGTGCCTATCTGCCATCTGCCGACCAGTTTGCCCTGCGCCCGTTAAACTTTTACTACGGCACTGGACATGCAGATCTCCGCGGAGTGCGGAGTACACTGATCGTCTTTTCGTGCTCCTGACCAAACTGATCTCGCGTATGGTCCCGGTGATCTGGACAGAGGCATGTCTACTACTATTAGTGGCTGATTCGGTGCAGAAATCGGCCCGCGGTTATGGATTCGCATCCGATATTCGTCGAGCAAAATTCTTGCATCCTGACCTTCCTTGCAGACTCCTCACCTTACTAAGGCGTTTCACATTCTGCAACTGGATCCGCCATGTTGTTCAGCTGCAAACTCAATTCATGGAGGTTGATATTTTCGGCATGTCGTCGCCAGCTTATTTCCAGGACGAACACTTCTGTCGAAGGTGGGATTCCGCCCACCACACAATACAGTACAATACTATTGTCCATCCCGCCCTTGACACGAATGTGGATTAACCGACATGGGATGCATAGCACACTACAAAAGCTTCGTGCCTTTAATGAAAACAGTCTATGGATATTCCTAGCTGCGGCGACCACTTCTATACACTCTCGTATCCCAAAAACATCATTGATGGTTGGTCTTGCAGCTATACGACAATACATGTGGCAGTATTAAGGTTCCGAGGCCATCGCTTACTGATGCCAATGTTTAACCGAGTAACTATACACGTCCACGTCGCAGCCACGGCACCCGGCCCGAGCGGCAAGTGGAGCAAAAATAGCGAATGGAAAAAGAAAAGAAAGAAGCGAAAGAAGCGAAAGAAATAGAAAGAAAGAAACCAACATACGTCTCATTCTGCTTGATTTGACTCACAGCGCTTACCAGCAATCGGATGAGCAAATCGTCAAGACTCGCTCGACGACTGCTAGACACAAAGCAATAACGGACCGGCCGGAGCAGTCTGGATTGACAGGCCGAGAACCTTGACGCAGTCAGAACAAAAAACACAGTATGGCATGCTTGGTGCAGGTGCAGGCTGCGATCACGGCCCGAGGCCAGCATCGTGTACTGTCGCCAATACCACCACGTATGCAAGGTTTCTGAGGAAGGTCAATATCCGTATTGAATTACACATATATACGGAGTATTACTACACTAGCATGGCATGACCCTTGGGGCTTCCCTCGCGTCGCAGCAGCTTCTATTAGCCATGCAGCAGGTACTATAGTTCCCATTAACCCACCAGAGGACATCCCGTCGGATGCAAAGCAGCCCATCCATCCCTGAACTCTATATCAGCTACAGCTCGCAAACTGGCTCTGGCCTTATGGGGTAATGCAGACGGAGTACAGTGGTATTGTGAACCATTCTTTCTTCCAGACTCCTTCCACCCTCCTGCAGGCTTACAACCGCCCTCAACAAATGTTACTGTTAATGTCCGGGATGAGTTCTCTACCCCATCTCCATAGCAAATTGACTTTGATTCTATCCTCCCTCCGCTCTGGCTGCTCTTTGCCGCGCGAGATTTAACTGGGTCTGGGCCATAACTATTGTACTACAGGGTTGGTACTGTTTTGCCATGCGTACACCGCATGCCGAGGTGACATGGGCTCGGCAAGTCGTTCGTTGATGGTATTTCGTAATACGATGTAAAGATGGCGGCTCTACCAGTCTCTTGGCATCTTTAGAGTTATGATGAAAATGTCAACACTGACGGGGCACGCACATGCAACGCAACATAACACTTAGCAAAAGCCACCCTTAAGTTTCTTCTTGTTCTAGACAACGGCACAATTCATGTCTCCATCATACACATCCCTTCCTTCTCTTTCCTATTTCGTGCCTTTAATTACTGTACTACACAAGACAGATTCATACAGCACGCTTTTCCT
>JASWJB010000267.1:0-61326 GCA_032433595.1 Conoideocrella luteorostrata
TGCTTATGATCCAGGTGTTAGGTGACGCGGGTTGACCGTCGGCCAGGGGCACGCTTACAAATTGCAGCGTAACCACATTCCTCCTCGGCCACGGCGCATAGCCTCCTTAGACCACGCATGACAGGATGGGCTGGCCATCAACTCCAGAAATTGCAAAAAAAAAAATTAAAAAAATAAAAAAAAAAATTGAATAAACGAAAAATTTAAACAATCCTCGATGGTTGTATTTTTATCTATTTGCGCACATAATCTGCCAATCCTAACATTAGTGGTACTCGGTGGTAGCAGTGAATGGCATTCCGTCCAATCGCCCGGTAGATGTGCCCGAAACCAGATAATTGCAGAGCAAGCAAAGCTAAGGGTATATATCATGCGACATCTTAAAAGCCAATAAAGTCGTACTATTTACGCCCAGTCCGACTTCACGGGCTCATCTTTGTTGTCCCTACCAGGCCGTCATAAGCGCCCAAACGTAGCCTCCACTCAAACAATCAAAGTATGATAACAGTTGATAAACGCCAGGTTCTCGTTCAATATTAGTCCATGAATTCATCGTCTTCATCCATCAAGAAATTAAGAAATGACGAGCTTGGGTGGCCTTCGCCGCAGCATGGGCAGAGTCCCTCGTCGTCCGTCTCCCACTCTGGGTCAGCAATCTCATACCCGCTGTGTCGAGAGAATTGCACCCAAGAACGCTCCACGCCCTCCCGTGAGACAGGCACTCGTTTCCATATCACCTTGTCTTGATCACGAGATGATGTCGGGTGGCCTTCTTCCGCTGGTGCTGGCGGCATAGCGCCCAGCCTCGGGTGGACATGTCTGTGGCCAAGGGGATCCTCATCATCAGAATCGTCCGAACCGTCATCAGAATCGTGCGCCTTGCCCTTGTAGGCACGAACTACGCGTGCACACCATCTTTTCCCTGATAACAACTGCAAGTACTTGCTTTGGGCAATGAATGCTGCGGATCCGTCTAAATACAAGCCCTCATCCTTCAGCATGCCGCTCAACTCTGCGGACGCTTTCATCCCGGCATCGTCGAAGGGCATACCGGTGATCTGAAGCTCGTTGAGAGTGCACCCAAGTTCATGAGACGCAATTTCGTGAAGCTCTGCTCCCGAAAAGGGAAGAAGTGTTTCGGAAAAGCTGACAAGATCAAGTCGTAGCATAGAAAGCGACGGAAGAAGGCGTGGCCGAGGGTTGTTTTTATCCTTGTAGCTTGGATCATACGGCGCACGAAGTGCCTGCAAAAAGTCTGCGATTTGCGACCAAGTATAGCAACGAAAGCCACCTCGGATGAGTGACGGTTCCTTTGGACGCATTCGAACTTTCAGTAGCTGATCCTTCTTCAGATCAGAATGATAGCCTCGGTCCAGTCTGTGTTTGCGGCGCTGATCATCATAATACCGCGCGATAATTCTAAGGTTCACCTGAGTTATCTTGTTTCGATATATGGGACTCAGCTCCGAAAAATAGCGGAGGGCGTCGGGCGTGGTAAAAGTGAAGTTATTTGACGTCCAAAGATATCGAGATCCTTCCGCATGTAGAGCTTTGCATGTTACCAGGAAATGAATGGCAATTTGGTTGCCTCGGGACTTTTCCTTATCAGACAAGTTTTCGGGGGTGAGACGTGAGAGTGGGTCAATAATTGCATGAGGGCTTTGCATGGCAAATTTCAAAATTCTCAGAATCACCTCAGTTGGCAGACGGGGGCATCCTAAGTCATGCGACGACATGGAAGACCGAGTACGTCTTCGCAGTGAAGGGTTCTGCTGCACCATGTGTGCTTGGGCAATTGGTGACCAAGATATGCCATTTTCACGAAGTATCCTCTTCAGCCGCATGTTTTCCTCATCGAGGACTTGGGTTGTGCGTCTGAGTGGATGATGATACGAAGCCTTGGCCTGGTCTTCCCTATCCCGACACTCCCAGGGGAATACAGTCTATATACCCTGATTAGCACATATCACGGGCATGGTTTCAGCAGAGAATGAATTGTAGCTGGGGCGAGGATTTACCGTGGTAGTTGTAGCCATATCGTGAAGCCTCCCTTGGTTTGCAGCAGCGGTAGGTTTCAACGTATACGGCAAGGCTAGATGGAAGAAGTTGTGAGATATTTACTGGCTCCAAAATTCAATGGCCGATACAGCCCGTGACAACTGTGGTTCAACAAAATGTGGAAGGATTCCAGTATGCTGGTGCATCAAGTTGGGGATCAGATGGAGGATATTTCCCAGCTGTGGGCGATTTGCAGGGAAGGATTCGAGAAATGTAGTCGAAGATATGTAAAAGAGGTGGAAGCGTTGCGAACCGAGCTATCGGCCGTAGACAGCTGGCTGACGTAAAAGGAGGCGCCTGTCCTTTCAAAGAGTGGGTGTCTGTTCGTAATTGGCAGCTGCCAACAGCTACGCAACTATGTAGCTGCTGGACGTTTCAGAAGAGAACAGCCCGTACCTCGCAGTCAAGACAAATGAACATTGCTCCCACAGAGACAAGGGGAAATGTACACAAAAGTCGTGACCGATTGGGAGTACAAGCACCTTGTACCGGATAAGACAAGGTCTCCTGGAAAGGCGAGTTGTTGACGATACGAAATCAAGCCTACAAAGCCGGAAAGGCCGCAGATGGAAGGACAAAGCACTGGAAAGGGGCAGAAG
Source organism: Conoideocrella luteorostrata (assembly GCA_032433595.1). Lineage (NCBI taxonomy): Eukaryota > Fungi > Ascomycota > Sordariomycetes > Hypocreales > Clavicipitaceae > Conoideocrella > Conoideocrella luteorostrata. The sequence goes on from JASWJB010000267.1 coordinate 2,658, forward strand.
TGTGTTCAATTATGGTACTTGGTAGACAGGAGGAGAAGAGGCAAAACATGGAGTAGACGAAAAGCGGGATTAAGTGGACGAGCCTGCGAGATTTCAATTGGGAAAAATGAGACCAGACAGCAAGCACTTGCTTTGCTGGCACGGGTGTCTGGGATTGAGTGCGCTAGCATTAAGGAATTGTCTCAACGAGGGACCGGACCATTCTCTGCCGCCCAATTTACACCTCATTTCGGCAGGCTGCTTGCTTGCCCGGCCGCCAATAGCACTTGCACTCGCACCTGGACCTTCCCGGCTCAAGACGCCTTTTGGAAGGCGCGGGTGGATCGCTGTTAGTTAGACCATCGACCCGTTCGAGCTCCCGCGTGCTTGCCTTGACTGGCTGCCTCGTTTACCTTCCTTGCGGCAGGCGTCGCATGTGGGAGGCAAGCGGGCTGGTGGGTAACTAACTCAAGGCCACCTTTCTTGTCGCATGCCCGACTGGTATAACTACATAGAGGACCCCGTTCCCCGTACGGAGTACTCCGTTCTCTATACTCCGTAATAAGCAAGCTTCGGCCTGCTTGTTTATCAATAAGCTGACGAGCTTTGGCGTCGGTGGCCTTAGATGAAACAGCTTTTCCCATCTAGCGGCTCTACTACCTATAGGATACTTGTATGCATCGTCATTTCGCCTGTGCTTATCATTGTGTTCAATCACACATCACGCCAAGCGCCTGTCTGACTCTTTAAGCCTTATCAGCCAACCAACACCGTGGCGTCTTTTGCGTCCTCAATAAAACATCGCAAAATCCAAGGACACGCTTGTTTGGCCAATGCTCAAAGTCACCCATCACTTCCAGTTTTGGTGCGGCTGACATGCAGTGCTTGCATCTTGACCTGCAGGACGGAGTACTTGGCACCCATCACCCCGCGTTGCGTGTTGGTGGCTGTTGCTTGCCTGTGCCGTGACTGACAAATGCCCAAGTTCCAAGTTTCCCCGGCTTGAGGTGCTGGTTGTGCCAACAAAGAGCTACGACGCCACGCCTCCTCAACCGGACTGTACAGAGCGACGTTGTTTCTGTCATACAATTCATCATTTAGTTTTCCGCCACCATCTAGATGTTCCGGGTGACACACATCCGTGCCTGAACCTAAAGCTGCTTGCCGTATTCTTCCTTCCAGATCCTGTCCCATTTCTCTTTATCCACTGCAAATTGTCGAATATACTCAAGCTCGAGTTCGTGCGTCCTTCTTCCGAGCAAAACCAAACTGTGGAGTGGTGGACCAAGCTCGTCGTCGGCTGAGCAAAGCTCTTCTAGTGTTCCTGCAACAAACTTCTCCGTCTTGCCGCCAACACGAGCCGCACCGATGGCCAAGCTGTTACGGCTGTAAACGCCCTCCTGCTTCTCATCTTCGATTTCGAGCATCTGCTGCGCGCACTGACCGACGGTCATGTACCGTGGTGGTTCATAAATCGGCAGCCCCTTCATCATATTCTCTACGCTCTGTTCCTTGACCTTGATGTCGACTAGCACCAAGGTGTGAAGGCCAATATTGCGATTCTCCTTGATTCGGTCGTAAAATGAAGCCGGCTTCCATGAATCTGTGAAGAAGACCATAGAGACAGTTTGCCCGTAGTTGTATAATTGCAAGCCGCAGGCACCAATGCCGGACATGATGGAGGCATTGGGAACGGTTCGGACGGGTATGGATAAATCTCGAGCTCTGATGACGAGGTCCGTGTGCGTTGTCGCTCTGCATTGTCGTCAGTTTGGCTGTACACCACACCCAGTAATTGGGCTTCCATACCCAAAAGGATCTCCCACTACGCAAAAGGCCACATCTTCATTCTGAGCGTTGCGCAGAATCTCGTCGCTATTCGACTCGACCATTTCTCGATCGGCAATCGTTATTGAGCGGCCGTAGTAGCTTTCCTGTGCAAAGGTTAACTGACTTCATCACAACCACACTAGTAGCAATTACGAACCAGCACAGCATGGTCCACGAGTAGGATGCTGGTGTAAGCCTCCAAATATACTCTCGAGGCCCTTTTGACAACCTCGAGGCCTTTCGCCGTAATATCCGTCTCGTCTGAGAGGCCGAGACCTACGAGGTATAGCATTTTGAGGTATCAGAATGGTTTGCGCTTATTGTGACGACAAGAGAAGAAGCTCAGTTCTGCCAGGCGCCAGGACGAACCAAAAAAAAAAAAAAAGGCAACCCCTCCGCGGGGCAACATTGAATTGACCCTGGCTGAACTAATGTCGATTCAGCGCACCTGTCACTGCGCCAAGCCTGCATTTCCAGTTTTGACCCGCTATAATGTCGAAGCGCTCTGCTCCTGTGGAGAAGTTGCTCAGCACAGTTCATCGACTGCAAGCTTGACTCAAGTTTCTCGCAGCTTGAACGTGCGGCCAGATCAACACCCCGGCCCGCGGACACGAAGATACACGCCGCAGTCATGGCCGATTCGAAGAAAGGCGGCGCTTACGGCGCACCCGCGGGGGACACCGACTTCCGAAAGACGTGGGATCTGGACGAGTATGCTGCGAAGGCGAAAGACCGCGAGGCCAAAGAAAAGGAAGAGCGCAAGGCGCAATACGAAGCAAAGCTGGCCGGCAAGAAATACCACAAGCCACTGACCGGCGACGAGACATACACCACAGCCAGGCGGAATGTCATCGATCTCACAACACAGGTTGGCAAGACCCAGCTTGTCCCCGCCGGCGCTGGCGTCGGAAAGCGAGGCCGAAGCGCAGGTTTCTACTGCGAAGCCTGCGACCTCACCTTCAAGGATAACAAGCAATTCATCGAGCACTTGAATACCATACAGCATCTTCTCAAGACCGGCCAAACAACGGAAGTTAAGCGCGCCACTGCCGAGGAGGTTCACGAGCGGATCGCCTACTGGATCCGCAGGAAGGAAGACTTGGAAAGGGACAAAGCAACAAGTCTTCAGGAAAGGTTGCAAATACGAGAAGAAGAGCGGGAGCAGGAGTTGGAGGAAAGAAGAAAACGGAGGAGGGATGAGGCCGAGAAAAAACGTCAAGAGAAGGAAGAGGCCGTCAAGGTGAAGACAGAATACGGCGACGACGTGCGCGTCGAGGGCGAGCATGACGAGGATGATATGATGGCCCAGATGGGCTTTACTGGTTTTGGAACGTCTAAAAAGTGATGTATTGTACTTGCATATGATGGTGCATTTTAACTGTAGAATTAGGACGGAACTTGATACCCCAAACCGCTTGACCTATCTTCAATGGCTGACCCCGTGGTATCTGAGACCACGCCGTTAAATGAAATGAATCTCGATGTTTCATTTGAAAGCTCGCCCATCCACTGATACTGAACAAAGGCCATTGTAGCTGGGACAGTCACGCAGTAACACGTAAAAACATTGCAGTATCTTGAAGCTACACCACTATTAATACTTTGCTTTTCATCCCTCTCACCTCTTCCCGCGCTTGGCTAAATTTCAGCGTTTGAGCGTTGCACAAGAGAACATCGCCAGAAAATCCGGCCTTTGTTCACTCGCTGGCAATCAACTTGATCGAGATTCGGAGAATCGGCCAAATGTGACTCGCGTTATCACCACCTATACCAACAAGATACTCATATTATTACCGGACAGTGACCCATGCGTGGACCAAAATAATCACATAAGAGAGGCATACTAGCAGAGCTTGTTGAGATGCGAAGTTTATAGCAATTTGCTTCGATATAGATAAGAATCCGGTCAATAAATCTAGCTGCTATGGCTAAGAATCTAGAATTTTGACTTGGACAGCTACAGTCTAATTTGAGCATGTATTCAAAATGGCAGTAGTTTCAGTTACTACAACCATATGTAAATCTGCTATTTCATCGGTCAAAGATACTCAACCACCCCAGCTATTATGCTTCAGCATTTTTGCTGTGGATGGTCCGGTCAAATCGATAATAAACTTCAGCCATAAACCTCTAGATGATTTTCAGGCAGTCAGGTTGGCTTCCCAAATCGCGAGTGTTTTTCGAAATGTGCTGTGCCTTCCAAGGTCATGGTTTATTTCAATCATTACAATCGTGACGAGCATTCGCAAATGTCTTTGCAACCATATTCTGGGATTGAGGCAGAGCCACATTCCGCCAAATTACCCGTATTGGCAAATTACTTTGACAAGCGTTACCTCAAAGCAAAAATGATTGCCAGTATTAGAAGGCACTGTCAGTCTCGAAAGTTGTCTTTCGTGAGCCGAATTGTTCCACATAGGTTTGATTATCCTGATCCACCAAGAGAGAAAACACTATATTAAGCGTCTTCTGTTTACGTGTTCTTATAGCCAGTCGTGGATATGGACAGATGTTCACGCCTGGTTATATGCCACTGTTCAAAAAAATATAACTATTTGTTTCACACATTTCACATGAGTCATGGGAAATGGAAATAGTCATACATCTTTACCATCTGGTATAATTGAGTTATTGCCTGAATGTAGCTTATGATACTTGTCTGTTCTTCCATCGGCATTGAAATTTCTTCACACCAAAAGCACAGCGTAATCAATGCATGAGCCTGTACCGTAGCATTAATTCCTCTGGAGAGAATTCCGAATGTCTTGGAGTAAATGCCTTAAAGCTGCAGCAAATATTTTTGTAATGACAAGTGGACGTATAACCAGGTAATTTTTCTCGATACTCCCACGATTCATCAATAGGGCTCCAATCTAGGGTTTCGGCTGTCAAAAGGGCCTCTTCTAACAAGTCACTAGCCTGTACTTGCGAGGAAACTGTCAGCTCATGCATCTTGTTGCATTACGTACAAGACGTACTATTGGACTTCTTGGATACGTCATCAGCCGCATTCTGGGAACTGAACAAGTTACCATCGGCAAGACTTCCACATGTTTTCTTCAGACCAAAGGATGAGAAAGAGACTGAATTTAACCTGTTAATAGGAGTAGCTATTGGAACTTTACTATCGAATCAGCCCATACCTGAGGTGGATGTTGAGGTAGTAGAAGATGAGCCTCCGCCACCGAACAAACTGCCTGTCGACGGGGTGGTCGTAGCAGTTTTGTTCCCACCACCAAACAAACCGCCGCTTGTCGACGGGGTGGTCGCAGCAGTGTTGTTCCCACCACCAAACAAACCGCCGCCTGTCGACGGGGTGGTCGCAGCAGTTTTGTTCCCACTACCAAACAAACCGCCGCCCGTCGACGGGGCGGTCGCAGCAGTTTTGTTCCCACCGCCAGAAAAGAGGCCTGTCGAGGGGGTCGTCCAGGCATTTATGATTCCACCGCTAGAAAAAGGGCCTGTCGAGGGGGTCGTCCAAGCAGTTTTGGTTCCACCACTAGAAAAAAGGCTTGTCGAGGAGGTCGTCGCAGCAGTTTTGTTTCCACTGCCAAATACACCGCCTCTCGGGGAGGTTTGCACAGAAGGTTCGCTTCTGGCACCAAAAAGACCACCTGGAGCAGGGTTTGAAGTAGTAGAGGACATCTTTGCTGGGGAATAGGCAACCGTATCGAGTGTTGACGGTATACCAATGTTACTTGTGGACGTATCCCGGCTCCTGCTGCTAGAGCTGACTTCGATATTGTCCTTTTTGGATTTGTTGTCTGCCTTCTTTGGAGTCACAGTTTCTCGAGGGAGGACTGTCTGTATTAGGAAAGAAGTGATACGACAACAATTCAGGAGTGGAATACTCACGGGAGCCCATCAATGGCCGATTCTTTTCAAAAATTCGTAATCCATCCTTCAGCGCAGTTACTTGCATGTCAAGTCGTTTACGTTCCTGGTTTACTAGTCGAGGTTCATTGGCAAGCAGCTCCAGCGTGGCTTGGTCCATGTCTTTCTCGATGACGGCTTTTAGAAGATCAGGAACTTTAGACATTAGGCAATTCTCAACAGCTAGAATGATGACATTGTCTGTGAAAGTTCTGAGGGACATCTATAAAGTTGTTGAGGTCAGTGCTCGCATGGTCTCACCCACCCAAGCGACAAACTTACCTGATAATAAGCATCCATCATTCCAACTACTCTCTCTAAGCCAAAGCGATCCATCCTATCAGTCGAGGTGTCTCGAACTGCTTGGATTACCTCGAATTCGGTGAACACAGATGTAGATGGAAGCTTGTTAGGCAGCATATGGCCAATGTGGGTTGCAAGGTGCAGTCTGTTTCGCTTCGCAATGCGTCTCTGGAACTCATCTTCTAAACACAGGATATCACCCTCCTGATAATGCCGAATAAGCTCCTCCAATTTCATATCGAGATCCAACTGTCTCTCTTCAAAGAATCTGTCTACGTAGTTGTTGTATAAAGCATCTTTGGTGACCTTGTTTGGCCCAAGGATGTGTTCCAGGGCCAATTGTACGAACAGTTTGACGGCCTTAAGAACCAGCCCAATATATTTGGACGCGATGCCATGCCACTTCTGGGCTTGATCGCGAAATAGCTCCAAAGCGAGCCCATCGTTTGGAGATCCTGGAAACTGGTTTCCTCTGTTGTTGGCAGCCGCAGCTTCAAGCTCCTTTTCGACACTTTGCCAGGAGACGATGGTCGTGTCAGTGGTCGAATTGAATAAGGCTACCCATGGTTTCAACGACTCCGAAGTTACATATTCCGGTTCGTCGATACCGAGTACTGGAAACTGGATATTTCGCCGGGCACCTTTGGTCGACATGATGTAATCGAATGCACAGTTCAAGTTGCGGACAACTGCACGTAGCCTACGCTCATCACAACGGACAAGGCTGCCGGCTTGCAAGCTGTGATCTGCTCCTCGGAAGAACTTTCCATCGTACAGCCCATGAGTTGCGGCGTAAGAGATTTCACGATACTGATGCGCGATGTTGAATATGAATTGCCGCCGCTCTGAATCCGTAGTTCGTGAGACGCCAAGTTTTGCCAGTGCTTCTTGATGGGCTTTGAGTTTCTTCTCCATAGTGCCAATAAGGCCGGGAAGACTCGATTTTATATGTTTGGTTAAGGCTGTGCTGAGCTTCTGTCTCAATGGTTCAACGCCACGGTCCGAAACCGGGATTGACGCCCAGGAACCAGATCCGAGAAACTCTCTCTCTTTCTCATCTCTCTTCTCATCTGATGTCTTTGAGAGCCCAGAATTGTTTTCATCATTCTCCGAGCTACTTCTATTTCGAAGTATATGCCAACCAAGCTTTAGGGTGTGTATTGGGTCCTCGTTTTGGACAAGCCTGATGAAAGCTCCTTCTTCTGGTGACGCTGGTTCAAGAGCGTCAGGTTTAGTGATGACACCCATAGTGCGCTCTCGATTCGGATCGTAAGTCTTTGCCAATGCTAGGACTTCTTGCAGCGCGACGTCACTACTAGCGGAGATGACGGCAAGAATTATAGTGTTCTTCTGCTTCATGTATTTCTTGGCAAGTTTTTGAACCATCTCAATCCCTTCATCGGATTCATCTTTGGTGGCTGTACGGTACAAGCCAGGAAGATCGACCAGAGTTAGATGCGGCAGGTCTGGCCCAGATATCTCTATATGGAGTGTCTCATCCGAAAAGTCTTTGGCACCCACTCCAATACCCATCTCTTCCTTTGCCTCTTCGATAATGGCAGGAAGATCATCTTTAGTAAGCCGTTCTTTGTTGAAGGGAGCATCTCGCTCACCACCCTTACTTCGGACTCTAACCGTGAACTTGAGCTCTGGGGCAGTTCTCAAGACAAGCTCGGTGGGTGACCTGGTGCAAAGACCACTCTTCACAGGAAATGGAATGCGTGAGATGGCTTCAAGGACAGAGCTTTTCCCAGATGACTTGTCACCGACAACAATTATTTGAGGCAATGCATCCGGTTCAACTCCGAGGCCTCGAAGGCCATCGATCGTATCGAGCAACGCTTTTTGCTCATGGCCAAGCTCGCCGAGAGCGCCTGCATCGAACGAAGCATCCATATTTCGCAACCAGGCTTTTCTTTGGTGGTGGTAGTGGTGGTGGTTGTGGTTTGGATTAAAGAGAGAAAGATACATGAACTGAACCAGGGACGGGGACATCTATTAAGAAATAGCGACTCTAATAATACGCAAGAGTCTGGTCATTCATTTCGGATACGAAGCAGCCCTGTTCGTTTCTATTATTGTACGTACTTCTGCACCCCTAGTGACAATTGGCCGTTGGCTCCACGCCGCGAGGTAAGGCGGCAAGCTACTTACTGTAACTGGCCGATTCCAGCCCGTTGGTTGTGACGAGGTCTCCATGGCCGCATGAGCTGAGACGGAAACACATGGGCGCAAAGGCTGAGGCCGTAATCGTAAACTGCGCGGCGGAAATACCAAGATTGACAAATCCATGTCAGAGACTGGGGCTGTGCATGGGAGTCCCCAGGGTTGGAATCCTCTGCAATGATACTTGGTTTGGCAACAGCCCGCAACCCGCAGCGTGCCGTGAGTGAGAGATGAGGTCGAGAAAGTCTCGAATATTGTCTCTAATGAGCTTGATCACTCATTGCAAGTTGGACCACGCCGCCAGAAGCTCGTTGATATCGAAGCCAGGTGACATTGGATGGGCCGACTGGCAATTTCTTCTCGCATGGATGCACTTTAGAAGCGACATTTTCGAGATTCAACATGGCGCGAGATTGCCGAGGTATCCGTTTCAATCTAAAGAAATTCAAGTCGGCGGCAAAGTTGCGAGCTACAATACTGCCCACGGGATATTGAGTAGTTAGATGGTTGACGCCAAAAATTGACATAAAGAGTCTGATGTCGTTCAACTGGTAAGGAAGCTGGTAGCAGCTTCTAGCTCTGTAGCTCCGAGACTTGGCCACTTCAGGTCTCGGTGCCTGCCACTATCGGCAGCTGTCCCGCTGCGGCACACCCCACTCACTACCCTACCACCCACACAACCTTCTTGCCTACTCCTATCTGATGCAAGCATTGAGTCGCACGACCTATGGACTCTGACAAGAACTCTTGGCGCAGAAAACCAGTCGACAGCTCCAAAGAATCCTGTCCCGTCTCGGAAGGCAGAAAAGGCTGGGAAAGCGCCATTGAGGAGCAAGTGGTCCTTGCTAGTGAGCCTCGACCGCAAGAACCTGTGCCTATCTCACAGCCAACAGCATACGGACTAAGCCTACTACTCTTGGCCCTCTCAGTTGCCAAGCCCTCGCAACAGCTGGTTCCAGGCCCCGAGACGCGGAAACGTCGCATGAGGTTGACCTTCAATTGCTGCCTTTAACCCCCGCTGGCACGGGAGCTTCGTGTCTGGCCACAGTCAAACCGCATATCCTCCAGAGAAGATATTTCGAGAGGCACGTCGACATTAATTCCGTTCATCCCGTTCTGCCATGATTGCTCCGTTCGTCCTGTCAGCACTGGCGGGCATCATCTCGGTCTTCGCTCTCAAATATGGCGTGAAAGCACTGGCATGGCTGGTCTCAGCACTGTTTCGGGTCATCCCAAGTCGCTACAGACCACCGCAGAACCCAGACGACAACCACATCCAGATCTTGGTCCTTGGTGACATTGGCCGGAGTCCGCGAATGCAGTATCACGCCATCAGCGTCGCCAAACATGGCAGGAAGGTTGACATCGTTGCTTACAAGGGTAAGCCAGTCATCAACCGCTATCAAAACTTGTCTGCCTATCTGCTAACCTTATTGCCTTGTTCCCTTGGTGCAGAGACGTCGCGGCATCCTGATCTCATAGGTAATGAGCGAGTTTCCATGTATGCTCTTGCGCCTCAGCCAGAATGGATTGCTTGGGGCACCCTGCCTTTCTTCCTCAACATCCCCTGCAAGGTTATTCAGCAATGTTGGACTTTATTTTACACCATGATGTGGGCGACACCAGCTGCACAGTGGATCATAATCCAGGTACGTGTTGGACTAACTCCCGCGCTCATATAACGCAGGACAAATCTAATTATGCGTAGAATCCTCCGTCAATCCCGACTTTTCACATCGCTCTCTTTGTCTCTCTCATCCGTGGCAGCAAAGTCGTCATAGACTGGCACAACTACGGACACACTATCCTCGCCCAGAAGTCTCTTTACGCCATCTTTGTACCATTTTATAAGTGGTACGAAATCATGCTCGGAAAATTTTTAGGAAACGCCAACCTAGCTGTCACGGATGCCATGGCTCGTGATCTTAGGGGCCGGCGGTTCAACCTGAAGAACCCAGTATACACTCTACACGACCGACCTGCTAAACTCTTCCGGCCAATTGATTCAGTTCAAGCGCGGCGAGAGTTTCTTGAACGCCTACCGGAGACTAAGCCTCACGCCAAGAACATTATGGATGGAAGCATGCGACTTATTGTCAGTAGCACATCCTGGACACCAGATGAAGACTTCAGCATCCTGCTCGAAGCTCTGGTATCATATGCGAATCCAAGCGAGGAGGATACTTCGAGCGAACCGCCGTCTCCAATTCTGGCCATCATCACTGGCAAAGGCCCCGAGAAGGAAAAGTATCTTGAAATGATCAAGCAGATGCAGGAAAATGGCCGCCTTCCTGGCATCAAGATCCTTACAGCTTGGCTTTCAAACCGTGACTACGCCACATTGCTGGCCAGTGCCGACCTCGGTATTTCTCTTCACAAGTCCAGTTCTGGCGTTGACCTGCCCATGAAAGTTGTAGACATGTTTGGTGCTGGCTTGCCTGTGGTGGCATATTCTGCCTTTGAAAGTTTCAGCGAGCTTGTCAAGGAGGGTCAGAATGGGTGCGGCTTCGAGTCGGCAGCGCAACTGAGGGGTCTTCTTCAAAAGTTGTTTAGCGAAGATGGGCAGAAAGAGCTAGCTAGACTCAAGAAAGGAGCGGTTCAGGAGGGATCTTTAAGGTGGGATGAGGAGTGGGATCGCGTCATGACTGGCATCATTGGATTAAGTGGCAAAAAGTAGGTCCCGTAAATTAGAGCTGTCCCAGGCGCCAATGAAACATATCCCATAATTACAGTTCTACCCACACGATGCAACACGCACAATGCCAAAAAGTGTTGACTAATGTCAACGAACCATGTATTTCACAATCATAAGCATACATAAGATGCAAAACTATGCCGGAAAGTAAAATCTCCCAACACCCAGGAAACGCCCGCGACGCTACGGAACTCCTTGCTGCGTCCAAAGTCCCTCCTCATACCATATATTCCAGTACATGCATACTACCCAGGGCCGTCGCCGCGACCGTTGCCCAGTTTTCGTTTCGCAGAGTTCTCCCGACTTTTGTCAATCCTCGCCCAAACTCTCCCTCACACACTTTCTGCACTGTTTTCTGAAATCCTTATGCTTCCCTTCCATCTCCTCGCGCAGCATCCTCGCGGCTTCCACATTGGCAGGGCTATCGATATTCGGCGAATGAAACAAGCTGATGGTGCTGACGAGAATACTCTCAGGGCTCTGGACGGGACTCCACCGCTCCGACGCTGCTTCGTACCCGTACTCATCCTCCTCGGGTGGATGGAGAATCGATATGCACAGCTTGCCGTCCGAGTAGATGTTGGGATGGAAGGGGATGGGTGCCTGGAAGGTCAGGGAGGGTGGCATGTGAGGATACGTTGGGGGGAAGGTAAGGACTGCGCGGAAGTTGCCTCCTGATATTTCAGTATTAGCTTGTGTATGAGCGGGGTTTCTTTCCCTCGTTTTTGTGTGTCTTGAGAGTCCGCCACGGTGTGTTTGTTCTGTGAAATGCCATACCGCCGTAGTATTTACAATCATCGTTGATCATAAGCATGACCTCCCATTCGAATATATTTTTGTCGTGGACCAGACCGCACGAAACGCCTGGAAGGTCCTTGTTCGTCCGGATCTCTTTGAACTGTCGCCCGAGAAGCGAGGCTGCTGCGGAGTTTGAGGTCATGGTTTTGGGAAGAAGGGGAGAAGAAAAGGGGGTAAAAGGGGAGGGGGGAGGGGGGATGTTGTCCAAAGTCACGATATAGTCGGGCGGTTTTCTCTCTCCCCCGTTGGTCGTCCTGATTATATTTTGTGGTATGCGGGTGTGAGGCGACGCCACTGTGAAGGATGCGTCTGGTGCGGACTCGTTGATTGGGGTTTAATGGCTTCCATTGGCGGCGGTGGGGTTGTTTTGGAATGGGAAGGCGAGCTGCGAGGCGGGTAGGCGGGACTTCGGGAGAGCTGCCATGCATCCTGGCACCTTACCCCGCGGAGATTAGCGATTGGAGAGCCGTTTATTGCGACGCTATCGTTCTGAACGGCGAACCGCGTAATGAAGCCATTACCATTCTGGAGGGACATCATTCTGCATAGTGACTAATCAGGTCGAAATTTACCACCTTCAGTTTGGAGCGTGAATCTCCTGAAATCGGGATTGGAAACCTCGGGTTGTTGGACGGCGTATGTGGCTAAAAGCATCGTGGCAGCTGCAGGCGTAGACTCCATATACAGTGGCAGAAAACTCATATGCAGCGGATCGACGGGGGTTTTGAAAGGACCAAAAAAAGCAATACAGCAAGTCAGCACCTAGATCTTCATAACTCTCGTCATGGCTCCGTGTTACCTGTCGTCGAACGAAAACAGCAATCCGGCAGCAGCATGACACGAGGGTACATCTAACCGATATTGTCTTTCACTGCTTCAGCAGTCTCTCATAGCCGTCACAAGCACGACCATCACACGAGATAGAGTGGCGTCTGCTTCTGCATCTCCCACATTACTTGATGCTCTTCAGCCTCTCATTCTCGATAATGGTTTCCGAGTAGCCATCCAAGGCAATCGAGATCATAGCCCTGGCCAACACATCAACATCAATCGCAGAATACAACTTTCCCGTCCACCGCTCAGCGAGTCCAGCATCAACTCCTAATATCCCACTGGGTCGGACGCAAAACACCTCCAAACGTTCTCGATGTGCGTCCCGGACCTCGAAAAGGCCCTTCTCCGCTTGTCCCTGCCATGGCTGTTAAACATAGTATCCATCTAAAAGTGTGCTGCAAGCGAAGAGGCCCTCGCTGGCGCTTCCAGCGTTCTAGAAAAGAAAACTTGAAAGGGTTACTAAGAAAGGCTCGGCTACGCACCTTGATTTTTCTGGAGTCGTTCAAGAAGGACAAGGACTTGTCCTGGTTCCACTCGGTGAACTTGCCGCTGCAAAAGATGAAGCGGAATTTCTTGCCGGGGCCGAGGCTAGAAGCAGTATTCTCTGCGAAAGCTTTCGCTGCTGCGTGGGTGGTATCCACGTTGGCGTGTCTTGCTGCTTCTATGCTGGGAAATTGATTAACCCTGCCGCCAATGGCCCTTCCAGAGAGTCAGTATCAAAGCCCCCTAGAGTTCGTCGAGTAGTAGAATACGACGAGCGGAGGGCTCCATACCATAGACACGCTTCCGCGTCCGAGACTTTCTCCAACAGCTCGGTAGGATAGCTTGCAAAGTCATTGTGGATGATGACAGTTACCTTGGAGCCGATCTGGAGGGCGGCGTCACCGGCAAGTTCCCTTCTGGACAAGGCGTAGATGTGAGTGATTTTGTCGTTGGCGATGCATTCCTGAAGGACTTGACGCCCAACGAAGCCAGTTGCACCGGCCACTATGACCCTCATATTGTGACGTTGCCCAATCTCTGATTACTACTCTGTACTTGGGCATTAGAATTAGAACCGGTGTGCAGTGCAAATACGACCAGGGGCGGGGTTATGCTGCGACCTTGAACTGTGATGATAACCACGATGAATTAGCCAGAAGGGAAAGGAGCGGTTGCTGAGATGTTTATTCAGGAAAGGCTCTGTGCCGTGTAAGCTGAGGCGTCTTACCGGTACAGCTGTGGTGGTCACTCGGATGCAAGGCTGAGCTGAACCCCCGCTTTTCATAGCCACGCCAGATTTGATCCTCATGCCTACCATCACTGATTCTTTAAAAAGTGAAGAAAGTCATTTCGGGGCGTCTTTTTCGATGCTTCGGTTACATTGTAGGTTAGTCTCAGCACAGCCCTACACTCACCTGGAATTCTTGCCACCGTCAGCACTTGCGAGGCTTCGAGGCTTCGGGTTCCCGGGAGCGGGCCGACGGGGTTTACCAGCACCCGCCTCACAAATTCACGATAGCATCAATACAAGAAGAAGGCTTGGCTCTTTTTGCAAGAGCAAAGGCGGAGGTCCTGTAATATAGAGTCGGGGCGAAACCGTAGACGAAGAATGAACAAATCCACTAACTCGAGCCTCCCAACGCCACATATCGAACAGGATCATCGTCTTCATCGGCCGCCGTTTCTCCACCAGTTCTAGTCGTCAATAGTTTTTGAAGACTTATTAGGAGAAGCTTTCAACGTAAAAAATACCATAAACCAGGGCTCCCAATTTATGTACGTTATTACTCCATGCGACAGCTGTAATGGAAGCGTTCCCTCCTTGTTCATACACTCACCGTGGATCCTTCAGACGCCAATTTCACGACATGTTTATGCGCTCCAAGTATGTCCAAACCCATGAAGCTGCATCTACTAGTATATCGCTTACCGTCTCCGAAAACAATCATGTCCATGCGCCCCATGGTAGGGAACCATCCCAACGGTGGCATCCTTCCCCAATCTCACGACGTCATCTATGGCTTTAGCATCCTCCATCAATCTAATACTCAAGTGTTTGACGGTCCGTGGCAAGATACTCGTCAGACAAGTCGGCTCTTTTTGTGTGTTCCTAAAACAAAGCCCTTGTAACTAGCCAATGGCGACAAAATCTCGTCTCGTCCAGACCGAGTGCATTCAAGTTAGTGACCTACACTCGCTTTGTTGGGGTACACCTCTGAATCGCATGCATCAATGCTCATCTAGTCCAAGGTATCCTTGACAGGAAGCACGGCTTCGAGAATTCGAAAATATTGTGAATCTGTAAGTACAAGTGTAAAACGACCCAGAGGTACATGGCATGTGGACGTTCAATTCACCTAGTCGAGGGCACATCCTGACCACATCCTGACCACATCCTGACCCTACGACATGCGTAAGGAATTCAAGCGCAATTTCTTCAGCGCCGTCTCTGAAAGTTTCCCTAGAAAGAGTGCGAGCCGGCCACGTCGTGAACCCGACCGAGGGGATAGGCGAGATCCTCCAGGATGGCTAATTCACGTGTTTAAGAATACAAAACAATCTACCAGTAAAGTCTCATATTCCATGTGTCATATCCGTTAATCTTCATGCGGTGTCTCCATGCATGGATATGACTATGACTATCATATGTCTGGACCAAAATTTCTCTTGGAAACTAGAAACAGGACCGAGGTTCGGTGTTTGCATACCCTTTGGAATGATTGCTTTCAAAATCTGTGAAAAATTCCATTGGTCGTAGGGTGTGTATACTGACTGACGTGACGAAACTCCGAGTCAAAAGCTGTCGTCTTCTCCACCTCTCCCTCGATGCAATGACTTTTGTTCTCTCATCAAGTCCTTCCACCTGCTGCAAGCAGCTAAGAAGTCGGGTCATGTGCAATACAAACAGCAGTCGCATAATCTCCATCGTGGCTAATCGATATCAAGGCACTTACATCCTCCCCTTGCCCTTCTCCGGCCTTGATTCTCGCCACTGGCGGACCACTACCCAGCCGCTCTTCCTTGCCCACTCTCCTCTCAATCACGACATCGTGAAAAGTGAGCTTTCTATGAGAATGAGCCTTCATAGCTGCCTCTTTCGCCGCAAATCTAGAAATGGTTAGGTCTCCACCCGTGCATGCAAAGAAGGACAACCTTTTCGGCGACAAGAGAACCTACCTTCCAGCTATAAACGCAGCCGTCTTCCACAGCCCCGTCTCCCTCTGGTCGCCATTCTGAACCTCTCTGCGTATGATCGCATCCTTGAGCGAATTCAGCCGTGAATCGTACCGTCTAAGCTCCTCAGGGGCCAGGATGCGATTGATGAAACGTGTTCGCCGCGGACCACGTAGTATTCCATATATTCGTGAGATTTGGCATATGTCTGTGCCAACATTCAGTGGGAATGGAAAGGGACGTAACGGCGGAAGTTGCATTAGATTATACCTGGATCCATGGGGATCCTCGTCTGGATGCTGAAGTGTGGCGAATGTGTGTGTACCTAGGTACTTAAGTAAGTAGCATGGAGAACCCGCATGCACTCGCAGGACGAGGTGATACGGTGGTACGTCTCGGTGGGACCACCGTTACTGCCTCAGCCGTGGGTGGATCAGTGAGGTCCTCAGCGCTTATCGATACCCGAGTTTTAGTTTTTGGTAGCAAACAAGGATTGACCAGCCGGCGGGCGACGTTGCGTCATGGAGTCTTGGTGCGGGGAGCTGCAGTGGGGCCTGTAGCTGCTAACGTACCCAGATCAATTGGCATCGTCTCGGAATTGTCATCCGGAGGAAATGCTCCTACAGTGCTCCGTAAAACCAAAGGAATGAATATTTCAGCTTTCACGGCAACAAAGGTGGATCGTCTTGCCTATTGCATCAGTACTTTAATGTTTTGGGGTGCCAAAAAAATAAATTCAATTCCATCAAGATGAGCCGAAAAACTCCCACTCGACAATTATTTCACTCGAGAAGACCCTCGAATACCAACTAGTATATCCCTGTAACGACCGCACACGCATGACCTAACTAACAATGAATCTTCAATTCGTAACCAATGCATGCGTGAATCCACATCTTAGACTTTAGGTTCACGAAGACACACTCTCTCTTAGCAAGAAATTGAGTCCGCCACTTTTGCAGTGTTTCGTTTCTCGGCGATGGCATCGACGCCGCTTGCCTGCGAGTAGCTTGATTACTCGTTGAGGAGAGGGGCGCGCTCAGCATCTCCAGCAGGCGAGGAACGACGCCACAGGTGGTCTCTGCCCGTCCAAGCCGGCACAGCAATGCCAACAGTCGCAATGAACAGAATAGCCATGATGACAAAGGCAAAGATCCACTGCAGAGCAACTACCTGTCGCTCGAATTGGGCAACACCGATGGCGGCGGTTAAGACGCTCAGAGCAAAACCCATGGTGTAGTCCTAGGAGTGAACATTAGCCTTTGGAGCCTAATCACGAAACAGCCACGAAAAGCAGAGAGGGGTTGCCTACCTTGAAAGCAACGATAAAGAAAAGACCATATCCTAGAATTGCCCAAATGAAGATATTTCCAAAGATTCTGGCCACCAAATTATGGGGGTGGTATACCATGAAGGCACCGTTCCAGTAAATGGCCACAAAGGTCCATGCCAATGGTCCAGATGCGACGGGGGTATGGATAAAGCGGGGTGACGTATTGTGTCGGAAATACAGAGTCGACAAGTTGATAAAGTTGAGAATAAGAATGAGCTCAGCCCAGATGAAGTGCGAGCGTACAAAGAGCATCACAAAGGCAAAGTGGAACAGGTTGTTGAGAATGAAGTGGCTTCCGACACTGGCGGCCCAGTTGACAACTTCCTGTTTACGAGAAAAGAGGTGGGTGATGTAGCCAAACTGGAGAATGAAGAGGACGACCCTGATAGCACACATTTAGTAAGCGTTAAATCAAGTTTGCAAGAATTGCGGAATGGCGCACCAGTAAATATCGCCGAGAACCGGGCTCATGGTAAAAGCAGTCCGGTACAAGTCATTCTGGTCCCAGATGCGTCGGCGGATGGTGTAGCCATCTTTGGGAGCGTTCACAACGTAGTAAATAGAGACGACGACGGAGAGAAGCCAGGTGATGAGAGTGAAGAGCTTGTAGGCGAGGACGGAGCCACTGCTGTGAGACTCTCGGTGGCTAAAAGGGTTCCCTGAAAATGATTAGCATAAATGCCGCCAAAACACCACAGAGGTGATTGCCAAGATTGGGGAGATAACATACAGGCATTCCAGTTGGCCATGGTGATGTTGTGTATGGAAGCGCGTCGCTCCGCAATGGTTTTGGTAGCTTAATCGGGGTATATGCACCCAAACAGTTGCGCTCCGTAACTCAAATTTTATCCTTTCCCCTACCGAGCCCGGAGGCAAGAAAAGAAAGATGAGATAAAATGTGAATTAAAAAAAAACAATTTTAAAAAAAGAAAAGAAAAGAAAACAGCGACGTAGCGTCGATTAATCTCGTCTTTTGATCAGATGGTGCGAAGGAGGTGGAAACTGTGATGGTGAGCAGGTTAAGTAGTCACTTCGACAGGAGCGGCGGGTGTGACGGAGCAACAAGAGGCCAGGAACCAGAAGAGGGGGGAGACAACTGTCTGGATCGCTGGCGGCGAACCTGTATTTATTATTATTTTAACCAGCATACGGAGTGCAGCTCCCTCCCATCTGGCAGCCCGCAACTACCCATACCCAAAACAGCAGATCCAAGTACAAGGACCCAACTTGGGCGGATGTACAAATGCTTGAAAAGCGGGGGTTGACGAGTAGCCATTGAATGTGGCAGCTAAAAGACATACGGAAACTCGTTCACACAAAAAGTCGGCACCACATGCATGCATGGGGCTGGGTTGGTCTATCATGAGTGGACCTACGGAGCACTAACTAACTAATAGTATCCTCGAATGGATGGACACGAACAACGTCGGTACGCAACGCATACGGCTCAGTCCAACGGCAATAAATCAGGGCGCAACAGGAATTCGCCAGTTCCTCCGTAGACAAGGCATAATAAACAAGGCAAGACGTTAGCAAGCATGCAAGCCAAGCTGTGAATGAGCCAGGGCCATCGTCGCCATCGTCGCCATCGTCGCCATGGCTGGACATATTGACTACGGGAACGGCTACACAATGCGGAGTACTCCTCCGTACTGCCGTACTGCTCCAAGTTTCCACGAAGTAGCGTCAATGTTGTTCGCCTCCATGACGACGCTGTTTCGGACCCGCTCAGCCTGCATTTGCCTCGACATCTGCTGCAACCGCCACTCAGTCGAGACACTGGAACCGCACGCCTCTGTCCTGTCTGACTGTGCTTTCGAATAAGAAAGAGCTGGGCAGACTATTGGCAACATGCAGTTCTGGGTACTTACCTGGCTCAAGTGCCCGGTTTCTCTTCCTATTGATGAGATGAGCCTGCGATAGTATGGACGTGAGTGGAGTGTCCCAAGACAGCGCTCATTGCGTTGCCCGTTGCCAAAAATACGTTGAGCCGCCAACTGCCGCCTTTTCTTTCACAGAAGTAACAAACACAGTTAGCTCTCTCCCTTCCAGCCGGGTTAAAATGACCAGGTGACCATCCACACGGACCAGGGCGGCCACCAGAGCGGAACCAGAGACAAAACGAGACCGATGCAGGAAGTACGCTGCCGATGGAGAACTTGATGGCCACGGCCAGAGACTTGAGCCACCTGCTACGGTACAGCTCGTGAGTCCTTGAGGCCATTAGCGCCACGGCGACCAGACACCATCAGCGTTTGACGGGCGACTAAGTGGGTGGGGGGTGGTCATGGGGGGAAGAGGTGTGTCTCACTTCCCTTCAATCCCGTCGTGCCCGTGTATCACGACCGATGGCGCAGCTGAATGCCCATTTTGAGTCAGGACATGTTCGATGAATGCTGCTGCCATCGAAGAAAAAACCACCATCAAGACAAGCAACCTGTCAGCATTGGTCAGACAGTTGCATGACGCGCAATGGTCCTATCGAGGTGCATGAAAACCAGCATGTGCGACGCCAACCACATAATTGTAAATAAACCCCAATCATCACGACGCATCGACATCTGCTACGTCACCATGGCACACCAACAAGCATCTTCCCACGGCTTTGCTTCCCCATTAACCAGTCAGAAGGAACTGAGGGGGATAAAAGCGCAATGGGCGTGTACCTACTACTAATTCGTACGGAGTACTCGTTTCAACTATTGTACAAAATCTGCACGGGGAATGGACAAACAACTGCCAAATCGCACACCATCGTGAACGTGGTCGGCGGGTACGGATTCCGTTTCGTCCACTAAAAGCCGCCGGACACCAAACACCTTGATGATGGCATAATCAAATTTTTGATTGTCCGGGACTCTTCAGGTGCTACATGCACTAGGACAAATAAAATGAGTGTTGTGTAACACACTTATGAACTAGTTTGATTCACGCAGAGAAGGCATATACCGTGATAGCGGCAGCCTACCTAGTACAGATAGTTCACAGTTGATGGTCAGTTTTAAAATGAGGAGGCTATTGCCAAGCTAAGTGTACACTTTGTGGGCCAACATACAGCAATCTTCTATTTTATTTTCTATTTCCATCCAGCATCCCGATAATTTGGTTCGTGTACCCCGTAAATAAAAAAGTTCCCACCCGTCGTCATTCACGCAGTTATCGCGTGCAGCTTTCGAATAATTACCGACCCGCCGAACCATATACATCATGAGGTACGATTTATTAATTTTTTTTTTTTCCTCCACTTTCGACGGAAATTGAACCACCGAAACTAGAGACTCCCATCATCTTGAATGTTTTGCATGCTGTTCTCCGTACTTGTTTTCTTTTTCCTTTTTTTTTTTTTTTGGCCGTCATTGTCTCACCCGCCCACCCACTAACCAGCAAATCAACACCACTCACAAACCCCAATTCCTCGACCACACCATCAACGCAGCCCTCATCATCGCGTTCATGCAGATGATGCTTGCATCCGCAGGCAGACCCTCCCCGTTTCATCATGCCAGCTTGAGAAGGGAGGGACGGATGCTGGAGCTAGGCCGTTTGAATGAATCTCACTAGACGCCGCACCACGATGACGAGCACCGCAATGCCTCAGAATTCAAGGTATGCTGACATGACTTGCATTTCCATCTATCTATTGAACATAAAAATCGCAATAACAAAACAATTTGGGTCCTTGGGGTATCAGAGTGTCTCATAGAAAAGCCAGTCCCTGACACTGTACAACAAAATCTCGCTCCGTGCGCCGCTGCCTGATGCGGATAAAACGAATCAAGAGCACGTATCAATCAGTAATAACAAATGAAATACACATATCGTCAACAAATCATGCGCAAAATGCATGAAGTTAAAGGGAGAACCCTCTCAGTATCTGTCCACCTGGTTCACAATGTTTCTCTACGTCTTGAGATGCTCAAGCATCCGTCACCAAGTTCTCGCCTTGATCCAGTAGTTCTGTCACCCTTCTCATGTCGGTAATCAAGCTGCGTCCGAGCCCAACAAGTAGCAGCTTCTCTGCATTGGCAGGCAAGCCCAGATAAGTAGGAGGTTCGCGTTCAGGCAGCTTGTTAATCCATGCCATGAAGTCTTGAAAGCTCGTTCCGGAAGGAACAAGCAAGCCACCATCTGGGCCATCCACGAGTTTGTGCTCAACTTCATATGCATCTGGCGTTAGGAAAGAAGTAACCAACTGGCCAAGCAGCTTGAAGTCCCCTTCATCATCAATCTTTCCGCCGTACGTTTCGGTGACCAAGTAGCGAATCATCTCCCAAGGAATATTTTGCGGGGCAATATTGGTTCTATTGCCAGACACGCTGTCTAGCCAAGTATCAACGATAAATGCTGAGCATTCGTACTGTACAGGCAAGTTAGCAATTGACCAATGAGAATATCAATCCAAGATAGATTCTAGGTTTAAAAAGTCTACTTACGTCGCTGTCGTTGAATTCCCAAAAACCGTTCCATCCAAGATCCGGCGCATATCGTAGTCGTTCCTGGGCAACAGCGTGAAAGAAGGAAATGAGTAGGTACAATCTTGCTCTCTCGACCGGGCTCTTGGTTGCCCGAGTTGAAAGTGAAGACATGGAGTCCTTCATATTTGCTCTGACTCCAGCAGGTTGCTCATACATGAGAACGCGAGATGCACGCAGAAGGTTGACAGGAATCTTGGGGCTTGACTCCATCGACAGAAATAGTCTGAAATCTTTCTGTGGGTTGAGTGCTTCCATGCGCTTCTCTAGACTCTGGAGCCAGGTAGGGGCCAGATGCACATTTTTGACCAGAACCCATGATCCATTCTGGGCGGCATTGCTGATGGCCTTGTCAGCACTGGCAAGCCCTTCGTTCGATCCCATGGCAATGTTGGTACACTTGACATTCATCCTCTCTACCAGGTTGTCCACCTTGTAACTGGCGTCAAAGCCTGGGCTGGATACCAATGCAATTGGCAAGGTGGCAGACACTTGAGTAACAGTTTCCTTGAGGTCTTCAACAAAGTCGAATATGTCGCTACCAAACACATGGCCAACGAACCGCTCCGCAGCAGGTACAAAGCGATCCATTCGGAACAGCTTAACGAGAAGCAAAGATAGTAGAGACTGGTCAATTGGGTCGGTTTTGTCATTCCAGATTTGAGGCACAACTGCTTCTGCCAGTTCTTCTGAGAAGAATCTGTCCCAATCACTTGTGGCTACACCATCGAGCTTCTCTTTCAAGACGCTCAGCTTCTTGGCCTTAATAAAGGCCTCGTCCTTCAAATGAGGAGTAGAGGAGAGATCTTTGCCGTCTATGCGCTTGTCGAGGACAATATCAATAAGCGACTTGTCCATCTTATATGGCGAAGCCTGAGCGAGAAGCATCCCCAGCGTGATGCGATCCTTCTGAAGTAGCCCGAGGGCAGTACGTTTGAAAGTGTTGACGAATAAATCCTGGACAATGATGTCACGGCGGGCGTTGTGATCGGTCTCGTTGGCTAAACCCTTGTTGCCATGAAGGACGGATTGGAATATATCCAAGAAGTACTGCAGTGAGAACTGATAGAAGTGATTGAGGAAATGAAGTTGGTCGAGCACAGCGAAAACGGCACTGCAAGAGCTGGCAATAACACCGTATTGCTTTGTAATTTCCTCAACCTCAGCCATAACACCCTCCGTGTTGCTCATCTTACCTGAAATCTCCGCTGCCTCAGTCTTGAGCCTCTCCAAGGTCTCTATCACGTTATCGTCGTCGAGGATATTGCCACGGGATTCGTTTAGCGCCTGCAGAAGCTGTTTCTCGAGTTGTCGCAAATGGACCTTGAATTCGCCTTGGAGTTTGATGAGATTGGTACGTCGCTCATCCACATCAGGCCGCTCGGACTTCAACACATCGTTGAGCGATTGAGTCTGGAGTGAGCTCTTCGTGACTGTGAAGTTGACAAAGGTAGTGCGACTACAAATATCTGGGGCAAATTGTGCCGATGGGTCGCGAGTGGATAGGTAGATCTTGAAAGCAGGTGAGAAATCGATCTCCTGCTTACCAAGCTGTATAAGAACACGCCCGCCGGTTCGCTGATATTCTTTGTTCAGGACATGGTTGAGGATAGGATCTAAATGCTCCGCATCTTGGATAAGGATTGGGTTGCCAAACCGCAGGGAACTTTCCAGTTGCTTGGTAAAGGTATCATCCAAGAAGCTCGTGACAGTAAGCTTCCTGTCTTTGCACTCCCTCTGTAAGAATTCTGTGACTCTTCCTGATGGATCGATGATAAGAGGGTAACGATTGAATCGCTTGAGAATAATCGCATTTTCAGTACAAAGATCATCAACAGGCAGAGTGTTTTCTTGCCAACCGAGACGCTCATCTGCGGTTGAAAGATATTCGGTAACTGGATTTGGAGACTTGTACTCGATTCCTGAGAGATGAAGTTGATGGCACCAATCGTCCATCATTGACTTTCGGAATGTCTGATCGTACAGACCGCTGTATGCCAGGAACGCGGAAGCCGTAAGGACATCACCGACTAGCGTGCTGATTTGGGTCTCAAATGACTTACTGCCCTCCTCCCAACGAACTCTCTCGGATGAAAGGCTATCCAGCAGTCTAACACTTCGATCAACTTTGAATTGGACCTTGGACATCTCAGATTTGATTGCCTGGGTTTCGCTGATGAGTGCGGCATATTCAGTCTTGTAAGTGTCGATACTGGCTTCAAGCTCGGCAATGTTGTTCTCGACGGCTTTAGCCTCTGCCTTGGTCTGGAGAGCCTGTTCTTCCAGCTGGGTGACCTCCTCCTTGAGAGGGCCGACACGATCCAAAATATCCGAGTAATTTACCTGCGCAGCAACCCATTGTACAAGGGGGCCGCAGGCCTTTGAAGCCCGGTTGACCTTCTCAAACGTGAACTCGGGGTTGGAAAGGAAGTCGTTCCGCATCTTGTTTCTCAGGGACCTGGTCATCTGCTTCACGTTGTCAAACATGATGATGCTGGCAATGAAGTCATCCTTGCGCACGACGGCCTGCACGGCTTTCCAATCATTGATCTTGTGGCCAAGTAGAGTGCAGACGGCATCGAGTGCAAGCCTAACACCTGACGGCGGATTACCCATGGATCGTACTTCTGTCAGGTGCTGTCTCTTGATGTTGCTGACACTGGCCTTGGCTTCTTCGACAGCGGGCTCGGCTTTAGCCAAATCCTCCAATACCACCTTCTTTCTCTTCGCCACTTCTGCTTCCTGCTTCTCCAATGCTGCTTGAATTTCCAGCGACGTATTCTTCCTTTGTTCAGCCTCTCTCTGGTCGGCAACCATGCGTTGCAGCTTCTCGTTCGCTTCCGCGTCCTTCTGCTCGAGTTGTGTCGTTTTCTCCGCGAGACTGACACGCAAATCTCGGACCTTGTCTACAGTATCACGGAGCTTTTCGAGACCGACATTCAAATGACGTTGCTGTTCTTCCAGGTCCTCGCGTTTCTCCGTGTATAACTTAACATACTGGCCGACAAAGTCCAAAAAGTGTCGGGGGGTGAGGAAAGTAACCTTCCTTTGCTGCCTATAGAGTTTCTCATTATATTTTTGCAGTGAATAATGAATGTGCACCATTGAGTTGACGACTGCTTCGCGGTGGGATGGTGGTAAGTTGAGTCCGCGATATGCTACAGGTATGGTGTCCGGTGCCCGGAAAGTGCTGCGATCGAGGTCAATAGAATGTGTGAGCTCATGACCAACCTGGAAGAGAGCCTGATCTGACCAGTCTCCAAACCAGTTCAGCACACATCTGTTGAACAAAGCAGGGCTAGTGGCAGCCTTGGAGGAGAGGCCATCCTCCGGCGGGTTCATGGTGAACACCACGTGGAGATTGTTGACAATCTGCTGAGTGAACCACTTGTAAAGTTCTTCGGGAGAGTCTAGGTGTAGATTCTGGCGTTGGGCTCCTTCTTTGCAGGCAGTCATCAGCGCAGCATATTCATCCCCTTCAAACAGACCAGGGACTTCTGCGTTGGCGAGCAGAGTATTCATGCGCTCCAAGAAACCAGAATCCAAAACATTCGACTCGTCCATGATGAAGCAAATCTTCTCACCTTTGCAGCCACATCGTCTAAGCACATCACGTAGATCCTCGTCAAAATCTTCACCAGAATATTTGCCATGAACTTTGATCTGGAAGACCTTGAGGCCATTCATCCAAGCAACAAATCGTGAAAGCGTAGTCTTGCCACTACCACTTACGCCAATGAGAATGAGATGGCCTTGTGGTTGTCTGAAGACACGATCGATGCGCAGCACATGCTCCAAAACATCGTTAAAGAGAATGAGGGGAACGTCAACCTCTTCCTCGCAGAAGGTCTTAAGTCTCGCCTTGACGAATTCTCGGAGTTCCTCGCGGTCCACAGGGATGTAGTTCTTTGAAAGCCAATTGGAAAACAGAATAGGTCCACCAAGCGCCCGTTCTTCGTCAATATTGGGAAAGTGCTCTAGTGCAATTCGTCGTACGGCTTCATCAGTCCATTTTCTCTCATCTTCAGCGACCAGGCGATCCTGGAAAAGGCGGAGAGCTTCGTGAGCCCATATACGAATCAATTCTTCAATGGACAAGTTCTCAAGTGGCTTGATAGCCTCATATACACCACGTACCCAACGGGTAAGTTCACGAGGACTGTAAACGTAGTGGGGCTGGATTTTGGGTGTAAATCTCTGTTGGGATTCAAGATAAAAGCGAACCATGGAATGTGTGAGTGCTTCTGCATATCCACGAAGTGCAGGAATGATTTTTAGGACAGCAGAATTGAACGTGCCATAGATCTGGTTAAGGGACAGCTCCCCAGGATAGTCGACCATGATAAGTGGAGCGTGGCGCAGAAACCTGGCGCCCAGGGGAGTACGGCCGGCATCCGTTGGCGGATTGCAGGCGCCAACAAACTGGACACGGTCCAAAGTGACCCATGACTTGTCAGACGTGCGCCAGAAACCATTATGTTCAACAAGCTGACGCAAGAAGGAAATAGCTCGCTGCGTTCCGTAGTTATCGGGTGCAGGCAAGTTAATTTCGTCGCAAAAGACAACGAGCCAACGTCCGATCTGCGTGGGGGAAAGCATGACCCCATTGAGCGTCTTCTTGTACTCGCAGTATTGCTCAAAAGTCTTGATGAGAAGGTCAGGAGTAGTCGCGCTTGAGAAGTTGAGACCAACGACTTCCATATTGGGCAGCTTCCTGAGAGCACTGAAAAGAGTCATAGTTTTACCGGAACCTGGGGGGCCACAAAGCAGTAGAGGTTTGTGCTCGGCAAGCCAAGAGTATAGAACATCCTCGTGGCGCACAGTATCCAGTGTTGGAATGACAACATCGGTTTGAATGATGGAATGAGTGTTGACTTCTATGCTTGGTACTTGGTTCTGCCAGGCCGTCCACTCAGCCTTGGGGAGGCTAACGTCGAAGTCAATCAGGGAACTTCTACCGTCTAACCCATCCAACGGTGGGGATCCAAAACTGGCAAAGGCACAAATGTCATCGCCAAATGCCTTTCGATCCGTCAGAGGGCAGTCGCCGGTGAGAGCCCAGACCAAAGCCAGGAGCAGCTTTTTCGGAATGAAAGCCTCGATTTGTTCAGCATCCAGTGGGAAGTCCGAGTGTTGACCGTTATACTCAATGACATCCCGGACAGCCTTGTTGAGCAATGAAAACAGGGTATTCAGTACGCGAGCAACCGTAAATTCCATGATATGATTGTACCTCTCTGCCTGCTCAAGAGCCCGAAGAATGAAGTTTTCAGATGACATATGAGCCTTCAACAAGTCTGCAATCTCTCCCTGGATAACAAGCATCTTGGCAGGGGTTTGACCGGTGGCAAGGCTGTCTTCGTCGAGGTCCTCGAAAGGTACGCTACGAAGAGTCTCAAGGTAGTTTGTCACCATCATGTCTGACGAGACGGTGTCCTCGCTGAACCAAACCATACCGCATCTGCTGACAGTGGCGAGCGTGGCGTACTTCAATGTTTCCACTTCAAACATGATCCGGACATTGTGTGGTAAATTCAGACGCTCTCCATTCGGTAGCGTGAGAAGTTTGTTGTCATCAAGAACACTGTTCAAGTTCTCGACCCACTCGGGATCGACATCACCGTCAAACACAATCCAGTGCCGCTTGGAATCTTCGCCACGAAGATTATCAACAATTTTGCGCAGAATACTTGTGAAAAGACCATCTGTCCATTCACGGGTGGTGGCATCCAGGTTACCATACAAGGCTTCCTTCGACATGACCTTGGAATCAATGACGTGAGAGACACCCTCAATGCCTTCAACCTTCTGAAGTGCATCAATCAGTAGTCTCCAGGCAGCAGACTTTCCGGTACCCGAGTTACCCACCATCATGACACCATGGTGGATCTTTTGAATCTGATAAAGCTGCAAAACTTTGGTCATCCACAGATCAGTCACCACAAGGTGTCGCTCCGCCGCTAGAGTTCGAATTGCTTCCTCCAAGTCTTTGAGGTTGGCAGGGATATATTCAATTCCGGGGAAGCAGTCTTTTTCAATAGTGGACAGTATATCAACATCGGACTTGATGAGCTTAGGTGCAATAGTTTCCCGAATGCTCTGGACGATGATCTCAGGTTCGACAATTTCTTCCGCGCCGAGATTACCATCAGTTAATCGAGCTCGCTTAAGACCACCGGAGCTGACCAGAACGCTTTTCAGAGCACGCAGGCCAAAGTCGTAATGTGCTTGCTTGGAGAGCCTGCCCAAGCATTGGTCGAAAAACGGCACTGTTTGCTTGGACAACTGCTTGGCCTGGTTGAATCCTTGAGAGTAAAGCATGACTTCAGCAATCAGCTCCTTGTCTGGTTTGGACATGGCTACGCTGCGGAACAGTTTCTTCAAGTTGTCAGGCAAGTTGGATCGGCCAGCATAACCAGGATTCATGGTAATGAAAATGCCTGTGTTTTCATTCACGCCTAGCTGGCGACCAACGAGCTCGATCTGGGATGATTTATCCTCAGCACATTGTTTGAGGCCAAGTTGAATGTTTTGGATCTGCTGCGACACGGCAGACAGGATTCTCTCTTCAAGACGGTTGAACTCGTCAAAGCAGCCCCATGCTCCAACCTGGCAAATACCCAAGAAAATTCTGCCCATGGCCTGGAAGTCAAAAGTGTCGTCGCAGCAGAAGACTAGGGTAAATCGGCCAAGTTGAATGCCCAGCGCCTTCACGGATTCTGTCTTTCCAGTACCAGCAGGACCATATGGCGAGCCACCAAGACGCTGGCACAAAGCTTGCGTAAGTGTAAGGAAACAGCGATCGGTGAGTGGCGTTCGAACAAGGCGATCGGGGACGCCAAGATATTCGAAGCCGTAGTTGAGCCTGGCGTTGGCCATCTTGACGTGGAGACGATCAAGAAAATCCCCTTCGGAAGTATATACATATCTCATCTGCAGTTGCCAGAGATAGTGACCATTAGACTCGGCGTTGTTCTTAATCAGTTTTTCGATGACGTCACGCTGGTGAACGCACTCCGTGATCATCTGTTCGCACTTCTTTCGCTGGATAACCTCCATGTCGCCCAAGACTGTTTCGGCAAGTACACGCAATACCTGTACTTCCCTGTCAAACAGCGTCTGCAAAGTTTGTCCGCCCGCGGTCAGTGATTTATCAACCGCTGTCGTCCAAGCCACCTGTGTAGCGAGAACAACAATCTGGCTTGGAAAATCTTCCATAAATTGATTCAGGGCAGCACCGTCAATAGCATTGGATTCGAATAGTGGCTTGTATCGGTCCTCTGCCTCAGCAAGTAGTTCAGCAAGTGTGGATTTCATACCGCCTTCGAGGAGTGCCAACCAGTCATTAATTCGAGGTGTCTTTGCCAATGAGATCTCTTTCTTCAACTTGACAGTCTCGCCTTCCTTGGAAGTAAACCCAGAAATCACAGTCTCGTCATCCATCACCAGTCCTGACAAGCCAGCGAACATCTTCTTGAAATGTTTAGCAATACGAAGTGTGTCATTGCTGTTACCAATCATCTCCAAAAGATCCTCGTCACCAACGAAATAGAACCTGGGAAATGAAACCCGTTCTTTCTCTAAATATTCACCCAGGGCTTTTTGGATTTTGTTGAGCATTTCTGCCAGGCGTTCCAGAGACTTCTGCACATTAGGGATGTTAAGAACATCCAAGACATACGGAGTTTTGTTAGCCTTCTTCATGACAGCAAGAAACTCGCTGTTGATATTCTGGAACCGGCCTGACTCAATGGGAAGCAGATGCTTTATGTCTGCATTGCCCGTGAAAACACCTTCGAGATAGACCCATTGGCGCTGAACATCAATCCAGACATCGAAGAGAACGTGAACTCGATTCAGTTTGTCCTCCCAAGAGACGGCCTCTTCTTCGAATTCCTTGTAATACGGAGAGTGCTTCATAGCTTGCAATGAGTTGAGATTCTCACTACATTTGGCAAAGAGGTCATCCCATCCGCGTATAAGACGGCACTTACTCTGGTAGTTGACCATTTCAAGAGCATAGTTCTGCCAGGTTTCGCGGACTTGCTTCAAGAACTCTTCGAGAGCCATTTCTCCTTGGGCTTGGGCAATGATGTCCTTGACGATGGCCTCAGTGGCGACAAGATTGAGATCCCAGACATCTCCCAAAGTCATGGAGCTAGGGGAGAAACGTTTTTGGGGCTTAATCTGCTTGTAGATCTTGATCCAGTGACGTTCACGGAT
This sequence comes from Conoideocrella luteorostrata, assembly GCA_032433595.1. NCBI lineage: Eukaryota > Fungi > Ascomycota > Sordariomycetes > Hypocreales > Clavicipitaceae > Conoideocrella > Conoideocrella luteorostrata. The sequence goes on from JASWJB010000267.1 coordinate 32,320, forward strand.
GGCGTCCGACTTCAAATCCGACAAGATAGGGTTGACCTTGAGGAAACTTCGCAACACGGATTGAACATGCTCAAAGGCAGCGTATTGTCTCATTCTGCTAGGCATCTCCTTTGTGCTTTTGATGAGATCGTCGACCTTTGACCGGACTTTCCGGGGTTGTACGGCTGTCCAAAGAATATCGCGCGTCTCGTTCAAGCTGGCCCAAATCGTAGACAAATTAGACCACACTGACTGGAAATCACGAACTTCCTCAAGGGTGGCATCGAGAGAGCTATCGCCGCTAATGGGAATGTCGAGAGCTTCCTTCGCCTTGATCACTTGCTGGAAGTCATCTTGCATGATAGCGATGCGAGTTTCGAACGCGCTCAAAGTAGCAGAGGCGACATCTGGCTGGATAGTACCGGAGACGGGCTTTTCCTCGTTCCACTGGGAAATTATTTCGGCGATGCGTTCATTAATTAGCTTGTCCTGCGCAATAATGTTGGCACGCATTGCATCAGACTGCTCCTCCATGATGCGCGACTTCTTCTCCAAAATCTCTTTCAGGGCTTCCCATTGGCTGTCAATTTGCTCAATGTGAAGCCAATCGTTGGGGAAGTGATATCGTTGTCTGACCAAAGTCGACTGGCCTTGGCGGAACATGTCAATCTCAGGAGCCCATAGCTTTACATTCCGCTTGCAGCTCTGGACGGCGGTGATAAACTGAACTGCCTGGACAGTCGATGAAGTGTCGGAGCTCTGACCCTCAAGCTGTTTGCGAGCCTTTTCAATCTCGGCATTGACGTCTCGCATGCGATTACCTAGTCTGCTAGCAAACTTCATCAAGATCTCGTGTTGCCACTGATCATATTTGGCATTCACCTTCGTTTGGACCTGATCGTAGTCGACCGTGATATGACCGAAAGAGCGGCTGACTTCTTGAGTATCAAAAGTTGTGCGGACTTTGCGGATGTCTTGCAAACATTCAAGCCAGCGAGGCAAATGATCTCCAAGCATATCGTACACTTGCTCAGACTGCAGGTCCCATAACGACTGAAACTGAAGCCACTTGTCTACATACGCGCCGATCTCTTGAAGCTTTTTCTCCACAGAGACGTAAACACCGTGAAGCATCTCCGCGCACTCGGTTGGCAGATCGGTAAACCGAGGCTCGGCGGCAGTATTCATGTTCAGGCTCATTTGGTAACGCGCAGCCTTAATCTTTCGTAGATTGCAGACAATGCCAAGCCAGTCATGCAGATGCAAGAACCAGCTTGCTCTAGCATACTCCAAGGGAGGGTCTAGATAGATGACTTGATTCCGCATAGCCAACTCAAGAACAAGACGCTTCATGGACGGGCCGGCTGGCTTGCTCTCTTCATCACCAAGCTTCTTACGCCTGCCCTCGTCCAAGGTCTCCTCTTCGAAAGCAGCGACCCAGGCATTGATGGCACCCTGAAGACGCTCCAATAACGATGACTGAATTTTCTGGTTCAGGTCTCGCACCCAAAACTCCAGATTGACATACTGTTCCAAATTCAGCTGGTCAACGGCAGTTTGAATGGTTTTCAGTCGAGATTGGAATGCAGAGGGCTCGTAAGCACAGCTGCCGATATCCCTGAGCGCCTGTTCAACAGTAGCGTGTATATGGCCTAGGGACACAGCCTTGCTCTGAAGCACAGACACTGCAGCTGCAAAGCCTCGGATGAACATGCCGTGTTTGCTCTCATTGTTCTTGGAGAGGGCAAATTCAGGCCCTCCCGGAAGCATAGGGCGGGCCTGTCGTTGGTCCGCATAGAATAGCTCATGCGAGTTGATGAAGGATTCCCAGCGCAAGGGAACGCCATCACCGATCAGCTTGTACACATCGTTACGATAACCATTAAGGAGAACAGCTTCCTCGCCCATGGCAGAGATCCGTCGCAGTGTCTGAGACAATGTCCTTACGCTTTCCATCAGACTAACAGCATATGGGTATACTCTCTTCGCATCCTTAGACACGGTAGTGACGGCATGTGGTACAGAATACGATTGCCACGTCAGGTTGCGGGTCTCTTTGAAGAGAGTGATAATCTGAGAATCGAAGTTTACAGCAAGTTCAAGAATGCCCCCTGCGGATCGGACACGAGCAATTTCAAACAGTTGACCAGATATCGAGATTTTTCTTCTGCTCACATCGGTAAGCCATGCTTCGTAGATCCTGCCAGTATCGAGTTTATGCTTGAATAGTTCGCTCTCTTCTTGCAGCTTATGCCCTTCGGCATGAAGTGTCCAGTCAGGACCCAAAACAGCTTCAACCTTTCGCATGTAGCCATCTAGCTGGAGCTCAATCTGACGAGCCCAAATAATAGCTCCAGAGACGGGGGGGAGGTCACGAAGCTGAGCCATAGCGTGGGCTTCAGAGTGCCCGTATTGCTGCTTGAACCGTTCGTGTAGTCCATTGATTGCTTGCTTGACATGGTCCATAAGTTGATTCTGGTATTCTTGTATGGCACCACGGATCTTGGGGCGAACAAAGAGAGCGTTGAATTTGGAAAAAACTCGAAACATTTCGTTGGCGGTTTTGGCAGTTGCGAGGCGATCACGAAGTCGCGCAATAATAGAATTTTCCACCCTTGTAGTACGTTCATTATACAAGTTTTCCGCGCGAACCCATCGTTCCTTGCCTTGTTCCGTAACATCCAGCAAATCGACATTCTGGAGTGCCTCCCAGGCCTGTCTGACTTCCTCGACCGCGTCTACATCACCAATCTCCTCAACAACAATGCCATTGGTGCCTGTGGTCTCGGTCACCCCTGGGATGGTGGCTTTAGGGCCGAGGACGTTGACAATAGTTCGTTGCAGTTGCTCGTGGTTGTCACGAAAAGTACCAACATATTTGATTCGTGATTCGAGTTCAGAGTGCTTCTTGTTGATCTTGATGGGTATGAACTTTTCATTTCTGCGACGGGTTACTTCACGGGCCACGTTGGTAAACTCCTTCACATTTTCCTCCCAAGTGCGGAATATGCCGTCACAGGTACGCATGAGAGCTTGAAACTGCTGGAAATCGAGGTTCACGAGCTCTGTGCCAGGTAGAAGTCGATGCAACACATCATCAAGATCGGCAGAGATGGCTTCGACCAGGGGCAGAGCTCGTCGGATAGGGTAGGGGCAAATTCTCAGCTTTTTGTTCAAATGACTAAAAATTTGAGCAATCGCCTCCTGAACTTTAGGTAGGGATGTAGTAGACAGGAGCTCATCCAAAGGAAAATCGCGCATGAGTTGGTTGTATTTTTGCACTTTCTCCATAGCCTCCTTCAATCCCGTATCAGCGGTGAAACTGACGGTAGCTTGGAATCGCTTGGCATGCTTGAGAATCTCGAGCGTCAAGAGAACTCCTTCGCTTCGTAGTTGGCCTTCAATACCTTCTAAAGCCGACTCCATTGACAGCCAGAAGTTTACCTCTTGACTGGCTGTGCTAAACTCCTGGTTCGCGTTCGATGACGGGTCCTTTGTCATCTTGGTGATGCCCTGGATAGACTTAATCCATGCGTTGACGTTGGCTTGTAGTCTGTTGAGGAATGTGCTGTCCTGCAACAGATTTTGTGGGATCGCATCGATGGATGGTCTGGTGTGTCGTGCTTCGGATTCGTCAAGGACGCTTTGAACGATGGAGTGGAATGTTAGCGATATCTCAGGAATATCAACATTTTGCTGCAAATGTAGCAAACTCAGCTCGAGATCATTGAGCCTCTTCTTCGTGACCGGAATACCAGTCTTCGCATCGACATCAGAACGGCCCCTAGACCCATTTGCCAGCTGCTGGGATTTTGTGTTGGCATCGAAGTAAGGGACTAAAGCATGGTGGACCTGAGAGTGAAGAACCTCCCACGGAGAGAGGGAAGCGCCTTGCTCTCCCACAGTGGCGTTAAGGGACGCAGGGCCGGGTAAGTTTGTAATAAATATTTGAGATGTAAGAGGTCGGGTCGGGTCGATGGGCTGTGGCGTCTTCAACAAGACGAGTGATGCCACGGTCGTGGCGGACGAGGATATTTCTGTTGAAAGAGTGTAATAAAACGCTGATGGAACTATGTCATAGAACACAGGGAAGCGCGTCAGCCAAAGCTATCGATCAACCGGCGGATTCGTACGTCGTGTAGATGCATTTAGAACTTACCGGCAGTATCCGTCCCATTCTCGACAGCAGAAGAATGCGCAATGTCCTTCTGAATATACAGAACGTTCTGGGTATCATTCGCAAAACGAGTACAACGCGAAACGGTTTCGGAATAGCGACTCTTGTGCAGCAAGTTTCCAGGCTGCTCAAGTTCTTCTTTCGAGGCACCGAGAGCAACCTGACAGACGGCCGCTAGATGCTCAACCACGCGTTCCGGTTCGATGGTTGGGAAGGCAGAAGCTGCTGCTGTTCCACCGTTGGGGGCAGCCACGGCATTCTGCACTGGAGATGACACCTCCATGGCCACAAGGAACGACGAAAAAGTCGGGTGGAAAGATTCAGAAGAATTACTACCAAAGATTCATCTCTGATACAGAAAGGAAACCCAGTGATTCGGTCTCAGAAAAGGTGGAATGGGTTTAGAAAGGATCGGTGAGAGTTTCGGCTCGAGGCTGACAGAAGAGAGCAGGTTAGATTTCAGGGGTGCGTGGACAGACACGCCGTGGGGCTTTCAGCAGGCGCAAGTGAGCTGCGAAAGACACTGCAAAAGTAAGGGTTCGTGGGAACAGAAGTCTGCGGTGCTTTCCGGGCGTTAGATGAGTGGAAAGAGGTTAATGTCCAGAGAAGTTCATGCGCCAGCTCACTACCCTTTGATGGCGAGATTCGGGAACGGATAGCTCGACGACATAATTCCTCAGCGGATAAGGCGATAACTAAGGCCCGGTCCACTTTGGGCCTCTTGCTAACAAAAGCGACGTGCTACGGGGGTAACTAACTATGGAGCACACGTACATACACGGTATTGCAGGCTCTCTCCGTACTAGGCAAACGCGACCCTGAAGGTGGGACCCTTGTCGCGACCGCGAAGATGGCATGTGTTGTGCTGTTGCTGTCACCGTCACTGACCGCAGCGACGTGCAAAAGCATCCTAATGCGGAAGGAAGTGGCTGAACTGCGCGAATACCACTGCCGCACGAGCCACAGGGCGGTGGTAGCCACAAGGGGGTGTGAACGAAATCTGCCAGGGCCTGTTACCTTACCTGACTCTTGTGCACCAATGCGATCCAAGATGCTGTCACCACTAGCAGAGCTGGGAGGGAAAAGCCACCGGTTCCAGTGGTTTGGTTCTGTCTGTTAGCCACCTACATCGAGAGACTCAATCCCGTATCAAGAGGTTTAATCCTGCATCAAGTGATTCAACCCTGCCTCAAGTGATCCAATCCTGCATCTTCCCGTCACAGGCCACAGGTCTCTGAGCATATATGCCAAAGAAAAAAGTCGGTTCTCGGTCAGCTTCAGACTGAACCCGAATTTCTTTGGCTCTCGACGTCGCTCGCGCACTAGACGGTCTCCCCCATCTGAGCTAGTTCTTATGTACGGAGTACTCTGTACAGCATCATCTGTATCAACTTACTAAGACTAGCTCAAAACACCTTCCACTCATGCTTTCTTCAGTGCAGACCTCTTTCTCATATACCTGCACGTACCTAAATACCATGTGATGAACTTATAGATAAAGGTGAGGAATTTGGACACATATATTTTGAGCTTGAAAACCCAGCCCGAAAAGAACAATAAAAGCTCCTGACAGTCACCACTTGCTAATATGTCGTTCAGAACCCATCTCACTTCCTTCTATTTCAACCGTTTCTCTTTTTTTATGAAAAAGAAAAAAAAGACAAAAAAAAAGTGTTCCCTCTTGCATGTTCATAACCATGATTTCCGAACCTGTCAAAAGACTACAAAAACCGTACATAAAGCAATCCTGTAAAAGTCAGTCCCTTCCCATAAAAAAACGCCGCCTCCAACCAAATATTCCAAAGAACCGAACCCGCCGAACGCTCCATGCATGGAGACGTGTGACAACACACAACAACCAACAGTCATGACAAGCAAGCGCACAAGAACCCTGCATATCCAGAGACTATGCTCCTATATTCCCGCCAAATGCTGGAACACCATCTGGGCCAGCTAGTCTCTCTCGCTGAACCATGACTCTTTCATTACATATGTCGATAAACATTTCAAACCGCTTGATGAGCTTTTCCTTTTCAGCCAGTTGCGCCCTCAGCTCGCTTATCTCCTTATCCTTGTCTTCCTCAAGTTTCACAAAATCTTCGCGAGCCTTGGCAAGCTCGCGTCGGAGGTCGGCGCGAATTCTGTCCTCTGGTGACTGCTGAGGTTTGGTGTAAATGGCTGGCTTATTCTCAGCCAATCCAGTTGCTACTTTTTGTGGGTTTCGATTTATGGCGGCCCTGGCATTGTATATGTCTCTTGGGAGTAGGTGGCAGTCCGGGTTTTCCGTTTGTAGGATTGATAGGGTTTCAGTTACGCCTGCGCCTGCGATATGGTCAGCAGAAGAACTTTTGGCGGGTTTTGAACCTTTACGCGATTTTGGCGTACCGTTCTCCTTTAGCTGTTTCACCGCCGCCACCATCTTGCTATCCAGTTTTCTAGCGGCTGGGTGGTTTGAAGGACTCTCACTAGGCCCGTGGTTGTGACTTAAATGTGCAAGATCGGGTCGGTAACGTATTGTCCACTGCGTCCGTTGCTCTATAGCAAAGAAACCAAACGGGCAATCACATTTTCGAGATGAGGTTTTCCGTTTTCGGGATTCTGGGCTCACGCGACTGGGCGGCTTCCCAGCCCGGTCGCAAACAAACAAGACTTTCTTGAGACCAGGTACCGTCTTCTTGGACCGGCCAATGACAATGGCATAGCCAACGGACGTACAGTAACGCAGGACTGCTTTTTGAACTGCTTCCAATGTTGGATAGCTTCCTCCCTCTGGTGGAGGAGACATCATTTCACCCATAGGTTGTGATGGGATGTAGGATGGACTTAAAATCTTCGAGTCAATGCCATTCATTTCTGTGTCTCCATCCTGATGACTATCAACGTCCATATCATTCCCACGGTTGGCTTGCTGTTGGGGAATATTCGCAGTGGATTGCTGCGGAGAGGCCTGCACCTGACTGGCTTGCTGCACTTGCTGCACTTGTTGCTGTTGAGGGGGTGGTTGCTGTGGAATTTGTTGTTGAGACGGCTGGGGAGTCGACTGCTGTGGAGTTGATTGAGGTGTGATCTGAGGCTGTTGCTGTTGCTGTTGCTGATGCTGATGCTGATGCTGTTGTTGTTGTTGCTGCTGCTGTTGTTGTTGTTGTTGCTGCTGCTGTTGCTGTGTGGGTGGAGGTTGATGAGGTTGTTGCTGTGGCTGCTGCTGCGGCGTTGATTGCTGCGACCGGCCATGAGGCTGATGAGGCTGAACACTCTGTCGTCCGGGATGGCCCGTTAGGGCCGGGTGACCTTGATGCGACGGGTGTGCCGCATGTTGTTGATGTTGCTGGTGAGTCTGATGAACCGGATGCTGCTGCTGATGATGGCTCTGTTGCTGAGGATGTGCTGGGTGTTGTGGATGCTGCTGCTGCTGCTGCTGCTGCTGCTGATGCTGTTGATGGCTCGGATGGACGGGGTGGCCCGGATGACCAGGGTGGCCAGGATGGCCAGGATGAGACGCATGTTGTTGCTGCTGCTGCTGTTGTTGTTGTTGTTGCTGCTGCTGCTGCTGTTGTTGTTGCTGATGATGGGACAATATGTTATCATGTTGCACAGACTGGCTCATTGATCCGGGAAACATCATAGGCGGCGGGTTCGGCTGAGGCGGCATTTGCTGCCTTGTAGGTGCCCCCCCTCCCCTCTGGCGCTGTAGATTGAGGGCATTTGGAGGAACATGTGGATTTTGGGTTCGTGACGGCGCATGACCGTTGGGGATATTGGGGTTTACGGACCCGGCAAAGAGATGTGGAGGATACGGACCCGGGTTTTGTTGTGGCGTGTAGCCTTGGGGTTGATACGGCGAAGCAGCATGGGGAGCCGGCGACTGTTTGTTCGGCTGATGTTGGTGCTGATTTGCGTGGGTTGGAGGAAATGCAGCACTTCGTCTGAGGCCAGCTTGCGGGAACGTCAAGCCGGCATGAGGATTGGAGCCTGAGGGCCCCAGGCTGGACATGATGAATCTCGGCTACCAAGACGGCACAGGCGTCAAATTATCAATCGTTGCAGCTGGCGAAAGCTCAACGTCTCGACGCTTGAAAATGTGGAGGACGAAGTGAAAGAGGCAGCTAGCACGACGCTTCGGCCGAGTCAAAACAGAGCAAGACGTGAGGTTATCCCTTAGGTGAGGCCAAACAACGGACGCGTCAGGATCTCCCCGCCTCCGCTCCTCGCTCAGTTCTCGCTCGAGGAGTCGGGTCGTCGTTCGACGTTGGCGAAGATCTGGTCTCCGTCGTCTTTGAAGACGTCAACTCAAAATGAAGATGGGACGTTGAAAAGAAATGGGCTGCGCGATGGAAACCCTGGACCTGGTTTGGGGGTGTCGATAATGGGCTGGAGGAGGCGTGGAGGTGCGCGCCCGGGAGAGGTGTGGGCAGAGGGAAGGGGAGAGGAGTGAGCAGGCCGGGACAGAAGTGTGGGTGTTGCAAAAATAAGAATAAAATTTCTCGTTGCAATGTCGACTGGCAGGAGCGGGGGCTGGAGGGGAGGGGAGCAGCTGAGGCAGGCTGAAGGCAAAGGCAGTTGAGAGGACAGCTGGTGGCCAGAAGTGGAGACGTGGCTCGTTAGGCGATCGAAAAGGGACTCGGAGGCGTCAAGCGGTGCAATCAATGCTACGGTACGGAGTACAAGGCAAGTGCCAGATGGCGCTGAGGCTTGACCGGCAAGGCGGGGCGGGTCGTCCAGTGGCAGCGATAGGTGTAGTACGGAGCACAGCCTACGGGAGTATGTATGTACTCCGTACACGACCAGACCGTCCGCCGTTCCATAATGAACTCTGCTGTAGTTACTCCGTACGCCGTAGTCATTCCGTCGGCCAAAGTACTTCAGGCAAAGCGCCTCCCTTCCTTCCTGTGGAGCTTGTCGCCCCCATTGACCGCCGTGTTCGCTGCTGACTGGATTTGCCGGGCACTGCCAGGCACTGCCAGGCACCAACCCGAACGAACTCAGCCGTATTCCGTATACCACAACAAGGCTTTTGCGCCGAGACTTCCCAGCGCCAACTTGCACGAATACTAGGTAGGACTATTACTCCACGCTTCACACAAGGCCATCATCTCTGGAAACTTGCCGGGCAATCTCGGCGACGGCGGGCTGCGACCCAAGCAAGAAACTTATTAACCAGCTATTAGCCCACCACATCTCCATATCGCCACACGCCCACCACCTTGGCCGGCAGTCTGGGAAGGAGCCATTCGGGTAAAGCGACGGGGCGATAGACAAGTGTGGAGTCGAGTGATGCATCGAAGAGCGGCCCTTTGTACGGGGTAGTGAGGATGGTGGGGAGATGTTCATCAAGATAAGCCAGATTGACCTGGGCAAATCAATCTGGCAATGGATTTGGCTGGGTCCATGCCTTCACACGCATTCACAAGCATCTCCGCCATTCCCACATCACTGCTTCTCCTCTGCCTCTGATCTTATCTTGCTATCGCAGCGTGCCCAAATGAAGAGTGTGTGCCCAACAACTAAACGAAGCAGTTGACGACTCTGAGGGACTCTCGTCTTTTCAAAGCAGCCACCACGTGATGCTTGCCAATCACCGTGCACTATAAACTGCATTTCTTACGTGAGCCTAACTATCTGTGCTCTCCAATCGTCAAACTCCGGCGAGGGCCTTGTTCCATGGCTTTGTGTAAAGTACTCATTAGGGTGCGTAGTACGGAGTACCTAGGTAAGACTTGGTTGGTGTCACGGACAGTTCGTTCCATCAACGTCGTTGCCTGCCGTCTCAAAAAAAGGTGAAACCCCACCACACCGACTGCTTTTGTACCTGTGATAACTATGGAGTAACACGCATATACCTACTTGAATACATGGGTATTTGAATAAGTCACCATTTCTCAACTTCGCTCGCCTTGGCTTTCGTCTCATCATTCGCAGACACGCGGACGGGGGTGTCACTATTTGATTATGCCTGTATTATGTCGTCGCGACTCATGAAGTCGGACTGCTCTGAAATGCCCTTGTTTAAATCCTTGCTCTCTAGGCGGGATAATGACCCGCCATTCTGGTAGCGTAAACAAAAAATTATCCCATCCAGTGCTCCATGGTTCCCAAACCCCAACTAGTGCTCCGTACATGAACGTAGATCCAGCTTCGTCCTGCATATTCGTTGCTTGCGCCCTCGCCCCACCTCCACTCACCTAGGACAGCCAAAAACAAAAAATATAGAGGTACTACTGCAGTAAAACAATAGACTCGTCGCTTGTCATCGGTCACCATCATCTTTCACATTTACTTTCTTATTCGGTCTTTTTTCTCTTGCGGCTCCTGGCCGACCCGTCCTGACGGTTCACAAAGTGTCCCTTTTCAATCTGATGCTGCCGCAAATTGTCGGCTCGCTTCTGATACCGGCTATTGCATCCAGGGAAAGGGCATGCATAGACCTTCGGTGGGTTGATAGAATGCTGCAGCTTCTTGTGCTTAGCCATACTACCATGAAACCACTTCGGGTCTCCCTTTGGTCTGTAGCCACAAATATCGCAGCACATATCACCTTCCACCTTGTCGTTGCTCATTGACTCCGCATGCACGCGGCCAGGAGATGAAGGTTTTTCGATATCAACAGATGGGTGTCTGGACGTTGAAGCTGCTGCTGGAGGGCATAGCGACTGCTGCTGCTGCTGGCTTGAGGGGGTGGGTACTTCAGGGACGGGCGGGGTCAACATGTTGGTAATATCCAGACCGGGCCAGCCGGCAAACGTAAAGCCATCCGCAGTATCGTTTGGTTTTCCTTCTTTAACCACAGTAGCGTGACCCGGCGCGATTGATGACAGATTGTCGGAGTATGACGGGTTGATCCGCCGACCTTGCATCACCGATGCCGTCAACTCAATTCCAAGCCGTTGATACAGGAGCCTTGGTGGGACCACAAGGCAGCCATTCGTAATAAGTGAGTTGATCTCAGCTCGGATTTGCTCAACATAGGCATCAAGGTTGCTATCCGTCGGTAGCTGCATCTGCAAGTTATCGTGTCAGTATCCGTTGTGATCTCCTTCAGTGTGCAGGTTTATCAAACCTTTCCGCGCTGCATCAATTCAAGCTCCAGGCGACGAACCGTGGATACATGATTTGAGTCAATCTTGGTCGTGAGGTCACTCAGGCTTCTCAGATAGCCGGGCGCCGCTTGATATTTCCGCTCAAGGAGTAGGATTAGGTACTTGGCAGCAAAAGTGAACGGAGAGTTTGGTGACATGGCGAGATTTACATCCTTTAGATGTTGAATGCAAAGGCTTGATGCTTGTATCTCGGGTCGAGTTGTATCTTGCAGAGCCGCGAATTCTAGTTCTATGGTGATGTCAGTAGTGCACTCCCTCACAGAAGTTTAACCATGCTCCAACAAATAGCCATACCGTCTAAGAAATACTCTGCAATGAATATCAGCAGGTCACGGTCGGTATCTATGAATTGAGCCGGCGCCTTTCCCTTCCAGCTGGAGGACTGTGACGAAAGTGGTGCCAAGTTTCTCTGCAACAAGTCCATGAAGACTTCGTCCGTCATGTCACCGGGTTTCCACAGAAAGTCAACCACTTGTATATAGGCAAGTCTGTCCTCGTTCGGTAGCCATGAGCTATAGGCTAGAGACTGTGTGAAAAGCTCTGTCCACCATTGGGCTTCAGATTGTTCGTGTACCACAAGAGAGAAAGAGTAAATGACGTGTACATAACACAACAACTTCAGTGAAGAAGTCAAGTGCTTGCCTTGTAGTATGTCTGACAAAGCTTCCAATCCTACCGCTGCAATTGAGCCTGGCAACATACTGTGGAAGTTCATTGCAAGGGGGGTCTTGCCATCTCGGACAAGACCATCCAGTTTAGCCATCGACTCGGCTATGTGTAGCTCCAAAGTGTCCTGTGCGGACTGGATGATCGTATGAGCGCTGGGACGCAGGGAGCCGTAAGTGGGATCTTCGACAAGTTTTGGGAGCGCTCGTGTGGCAGCTGTAAGAGAATTCTGCAACGGGGTTTCCGCATTGTACAAAGTAAAATCTCCGGCAGAATGAGGCACGACAGAAGTGTTGAGGTCGACCGGACCCACGCACATGGGAACGTCTGCAGGGAGCTCTATCAAGCCATCCAAGCTTCCCGATCCGTCCCAGAAGTGAGCAAAATCCATGTCTGTATCGTCAATCTCTGGGTGTACCGGAAGAGTTTGAGCAGATGGGAGGGCATCTTCTGGTTTGGGTACATCATCTGCCGGCGACGTCAAAGTCGAGTTGAAGATCTGCGGGTTCCGCCATGCCCCAGACCATGCCGACATTGGCGAGATGGTGCAGCTTGCCGTGCTAGATGTGCTGTTCGTGCTAGTCGTGCTGGTGGTGGATCGCACCGAGTTGCTCGGTGCTAAGGTCTTGCTTCGGTGTGTCGATCGAGACCTAAAGAAATCTAACATTGCCGTATCTATATGAAGGCTGGGCTTGGCGTCGTTATTTTCCGCGTCGTGTCTCTCGAGCTGAGCTGGAGAGATAGTTGAGATCTGAGGCGATGGTTCCCAGTTTATTAGGGATTCATCAAAGGGGGCTCGCGTGTCAACAGGCGCCTGTCGCGAACGGATAGAAATAGAACCAGTGTAGTTTGTAGACGTCGACGACGAGCGGCTAACTTCCGCGTGCTCGGGAATTGAGGCGAGTAAGACCTCGCCCGAGTCGATCTCATGAATCTCATTGGATTGCAGTTCAAATTGCTGGTTCTCGTTTGTTTGCAATAACGAAGAGTAGCTGGGTGGGTCATCCTCCATATCCATTTCAATGACTGGGAGGTTGGCGCTTTTAGGTCTACCCAAGGATGAGAAGACGGACTTTGCCATTGACATCAATCTCTTCCGCTTGGACGGATGTCCAAGACATCGTCGACACTTGATCTCATCATGGAGCTTCTCAGCTCTTTCACAGTCGTAGCACCAATACTCCCCTGATTCGAGATGTTCACAGGAATAAAGATGCTGAAGCATGAGCTCGTGATTCGGGAACCGTTTTCGACAACGAAGCAGCGGACATTCCCTGCGCTCCTCGGGGGTCATCTTGATACAGTCATTGCGCTTCACCGCGGCCCATACGATGAATCTATGCAGGGCACAGTCGTCATTCAAAGTTTCACGGGTCCTGAATACCGGGAGTCAGTACGGGCCATGGTGCTAGCAATGACTGTTTGTCTCATAAGAAGCTTCACTACTTACACACATGACGTCGGCTTCTCCGTCTGGAAGGACCTGACTGAAGCGGAGGAGGTTGATGTAGTTCCTGAGCGCCTGAGGCTTAAACGATGGCCTGTTGGTGTACGAGTAAATAGTCGCAGGGCCGAGGCCGTAGTGCTACGCTCATCGAACGATGAACGCTTGCTGCTATCCATATTGGCAAGAGACGTTCAATCAACGTTGAGAATTAAGCGCACCCAACCATTGCTTGAAGGTGGGAAGCCCAAGAATTAACATTAAAAAGGGAGGGGAAGGACTTCCATTCAACGCAGTGGCCCCCCCAGATGTTTAATTCATTTCACCAGGCCTCTACGGAGTAGTTGCGGGCGGATGAGGTTGGAGGCAACCGGGCTGCAGTGAATGTCCTAGAAGGCCTTCCCATTGCACTGCGACGCAGACGTAGGACTCCCTCCTACCAAAGAGCCGTAGGACTTGAGCCGCACAAGCGGGCATTGCTGTTTCCGCAGCTTGATGACGAGAGGACCACTCTGTGGTCATGAAGGGGGGGGGGGGGGGGGGGCTCAGCAGTTCTAGCAACCAACAGCGACATACCATGACAGGCATAATACAGGCGGCATCGGGCCAATCAGGTCCTTCACTTGCGTGGTCGTTATATACCGGGGTAGGGCATGCAGCTATTGGCCAGACCCTAACCCCTGGCATCCGCCGTCAGCAGAACGAGCCAGGTATCTTTGAGAAGGCTGCATTCTGGTCAGCAGCCACTGCGGCCTCGTACCACAAGGCAGACCGCGCGGCTGCCCGGCGCGGCCGTGCCGATACCGTCCGCCGCGGGTGAAATGGGGGGACACGAGACACCTGTCCCTCATCCTAACCCCAGATTGTCCTACCATGGATGGTGAGTTTGTGTCCTGGGCGCCAAGATACGGTTTTCGTTTTGTACACCGATTCGGGATGGGAGCTGGTCCGTGACGATCTTGCCGTGTCGCACTTGCATCACTACTGCTGGAGAGCAGGATGAGCGGCTCTGATTATTTCCTTGATGAAGGTAATGGTGCATGTCTGCTCGTGGAATTGATGAGAATGGATATCGGCAGATGAGAGCGGACATTTGCTTCGCTCAAAACGGTGGTACGGTCCTTAATGGGTTGAAGGGGGGGGATGTGGCGTGGGTGCTTCTACGATCTAGACATACCCTACAACTATCTTCCCACCCCAGAAATAACGCATGTACCATGATGAATAAAACTGCCGGCAAACCTCTCTGCGAAATCTGCTCCTAGTACTAAACGATCTAAGAAGTGGAGGTACTGTCATAAAAGCACAGCAGACTGGGATATACGGAGTACAGTTCATAAGATAAGACCCACACAACATTTTGAATGCCATCATATAAACAGTAGGTTTCCTTTAGAGGAAGGATTCTAGGACTTTGCGAGGACAGCCCTGCCCAGCACTTATGTGGCTTTCAGCCAAGCCCGGCTGCCCAGCCCGCAAACTCACATTAGATGAAGCACACTTCTTGGCATACTTTGCAGAGATGAGGCCTGCATATGTATGTCTGGTATTTCCAAACACCTGCCGAGCAAGTGACTGTTTTGTACAGGGAAGGCATACGTATAGGTGAGTGAGACGATACGAAGATGCCCCTCATTAGACTATGAGCCGATAGTTTGAGACATCACCAGGCAATACCATCCGAGCCAATAATGCTGTCTGCGTGCGAAATGTTGAACCACAAATAAGGATCGTCTTATAAAAAAAAATCGAGACCCAGTTAGGAGCGACAACAAGAAAGAACCCATGTTATTCAGCACACTGGCATCTTCCTTCACAGACCAGGCGACATGGCTAACCCGGTTCATGACCTTTAACCAATTCTTCATGCCCTGATCAAAGCTGGCTTTTGCTGCTGGACGAGGCGCAAACGCGCCGTTGAAAAACTGTGGAGAATGGTTTATTTTAAAACCGAGCTTGCGATACTTATGGGGGAATTAAACGCGGGATGATATTGATGTGTGCGCCTATGCGTATTTAT
Organism: Conoideocrella luteorostrata; assembly: GCA_032433595.1. Taxonomy (NCBI): domain Eukaryota; kingdom Fungi; phylum Ascomycota; class Sordariomycetes; order Hypocreales; family Clavicipitaceae; genus Conoideocrella; species Conoideocrella luteorostrata. The sequence continues at coordinate 47,700 of JASWJB010000267.1, forward strand.
CGATGGAGCAACCGAGAGTTGAGTTGCAATGCAATCACCGATCGGTAGCTCGGTAACATGGGCTAGTTGCCTCGGCTCGATGTCTCCACCGTCCCCACATATTCGCTGGCGCAATCAACCCCGGACTGCAATTCATCATCCCCGGACTTCTTGAACTGAGCTCGTTGTCTCTCCGTTGTTCTGTTTCTGCCTCATCATATTACGAAGTTGAAAATAGCGCCATCGTTCAAAAATGAAAGGCATTCAAGTTGCAGAATACGTCAAGGTGGGCATTTCATACCTCTACACATTCTGATAAGCGTAGACTAGTCCGTCTTTCACCTGTATTTTCTCTGTTGACTAATCGCACCACTCGTCTATCGTTTGCTATCACAGAGTCCTAAAGAGCTCAAGGTTTCTGAGCTGCCAAACCCGGTCCCGAAAGATGATGAGTATTTGATTGAAGTTCGCGCAGCGGCGACCAACTTCTTTGATGTTCTTCAAATCGCCGGCAAATACCAAAACCAGCCTCGTATGCCTCGTACTACATCTTTCCTTCGCCCGCTTGTATTTGAATGACTGGCTAATTGATGGAGCAAACCAGCCTTCCCATGGGTTGCAGGAGCCGAGTTTGCTGGCATTGTCGTCTCCACGCCCAAAGGCTCCAAGAATCCTAAGTTTGCCAAGGGAGCTCGAGTGTTTGGCGCGACGCAGGGTGCATATGCCACTCAATGCGTAGCAAAGGAGGTTGCTATGCTTCCCGTACCAGATGGTTGGTCATTTACTGAGGCCGCCGGGCTATTCATTACGGCTCCCACCAGCTACGGAGCACTGGTTGTGAGAGCCAATGTGAAGAAGGGCGATTTTGTTCTGGTTCATGCCGCTGCTGGCGGTGTTGGTCTGGCTGCTGTTCAAGGTAAGACATCCTATCCTGTCTTGTCGACCGTTTCATCGCGACCATTTATTGACTTGGCTCCCTCAGTCGCGAAAGCATTCGGCGCCACGGTAATTGCAACAGCGTCAACCCCACGGAAACTGGAAGTCGCCAAGTCCTTTGGCGCTGATCATGTCCTCGACTACAACGACCCTGAGTGGCACAGCCAAGTTAAGAAATTGACCCCCAAAGGTCGCGGCGTCGACATTGTTTATGATCCCGTTGGTCTAGTAGACAAATCCACCAAATGTACCGCCTGGAATGGCCGAATCCTCATTGTAGGGTTCGCTGGTGGTGCCATTGAAAAGGTTGCCATGAACAAGGTTCTCCTGAAAAACATCTCGCTCGTTGGCATACACTGGGGGGCTTACAGCATTAACGAGAGGGAAACAATCCCTGTCGTTTGGGATGGGATCAATAAGCTTGTCAGGGAGGGAAAACTTCGAGGTACAGAGTTTACGGATACGCAGTTTGTTGGGTTGGATAACGTGAAGGATGCGCTGGTCGCCCTGTCGGGACGTGGAACGTGGGGAAAGGTGGTGGTGAAGATTCCACAGGACGGCGGTAGTCGGTTGTAAACATGTGACTCGAAATAAGCAATGCAAATAGCAAAAAATTAGTCAACGATGCTGGAGACAGTCTGACGGGTCGAATTTTGAGCCGTGATTGAAAAGCAGCATCAGCAGTCAGGTTTGTCCCTGCCGGAGCTCTGGCTCCCTACGCCTGCTGATGTGGGCAGACCTGTCAGCAACAAATTAAGCAGACTATATTTCGGTCGGTACGACAAAACTGTTCTGACGAGCTGCGAGGTTCAGCTGCAAAGATAAATCGACTTTTCGCCTTTGTAGCGGCTGTGAGATGGCTTATCCCATGCTCACTGGCTTAACAACAATTCATCTTATCATGGCATAACTAGTCGCTCAAGATAAGAAGGCTCCAGCCCAGCTAAAATTATCAAATGGATAAATATGGCAAAGTCAGTCCATATTCTCCGGCAGCGTAGAGCCGGCATCTACAGATTTTACCACCGATAGCTAAATTTACAGAAATATAAAAGCTACTTGGGGTGAAAACGTTTTAGATTCTAAACTTGATATATTAGTCCTAGTTGCTGAGTTTTACTAGTATTGGTGCCAGAAGCGTTAGCCATGAACACATTGTTCGAAGGCTGTACACATGTGCCAGCTGGCAGCCAGCCGCCTTGCAGTTTGCAGCCAGGTGGCAGTAGATTCCAACAGCGATTCACGCCAGCCTGCTTCAGCAAATGCATTCTGTTTCCTTCATTGCATGCTATGATACCAAGTCCGGGTAACAAGCTACCGACCACATGGCGGCGCCATCATGGTCTGTCGCTTTGACAGAAGAACAAAGTCAAAATCCCGTCGTACGGCTCGCACACTTGCTGCTCTCCAATGTTTACAAGTCTCGATACTCTTACCTTAGCCGCGCAGAGAGGGGGATATTTGAGGATGTTCTCTCCCACATAAGAGTCCCCGCCACCGCTAGGTCGGTGTCACAAAATGGTCTGGTACGAAGCTTAGATAAACGGACACCCAATGTGGCAGAAGTCGAGCTGCTGCTGATTATTTACGGTGCCACTGCCTGCAGCACCCGTCCATGGTTTGAAGAGTACGCCAGGCTACACCCCGATGTGCTGGAGCCACGGTTCGGGGGTATTGTTCCTCAACTTTCTAGTGCAGCAGCGGTGATTGAGGGACGGCTACCGTTGCCAGAGATATCTATGGAAAAAGTTCCTTTTAAAAAAGCGACTCGAAACTCGAACCGCAGACAACGGTTACAGACGAGACCTGATGATGGACGAAATAGCAGTCAGAATCCTTCCCTACAGAGACAGACTCAAGACGTGACAGGATCCCGCGATGAGCGTGGAACCACAGTGGCCACATTTATTGATCTTACCCACGAAGGCGACGACGACGCGGGTACCAAAAGCTCAAGAGACCTTACCAGCGTGCGTCTTTCCCGGGATATCGCGGCATCGATTAAACGACAGCGTGCTTTAGAGTCTGTTTGCAGCCAGTCTTTTGCCAAACAGAGTGTGGCGATTAGCGAAGAACGCAATAGGATCACCAAGGCGACAGAATTCGCCCATTCCAGTGAGAGAAATGCTCTCCTTGCGCTACAACAGTTATCCGATCTGCGTGAGGGCTATAAAACGCTTATGGAAAAGCAAGAGGAACTTCAAGCAGAGATGGCGAGGCAAAGACAGCAGCAGATAGAGGCAAATACGGCGCAGATCGAGGTTCTTAAGCAGCGCAATGCGGGACTGATGGCACTTGATACTTGATTAATATTTGGGGGGACGGTTTCAGCGTCTCACTTGGGTGCCTTGTAGTTACTTTGGGTTGGCAAAGGGTTATGCAAAACGGTATTACGATAAGGCAACAAGTTTCTGGTCTCTCACAGCCGTAAGCAAATGTGACAGCAGCATACGGGAACTTTTACAAAACATTTTATTTTAAAGTCAATCCCGAAATCCACGGACACATGGTGTCCAAACGCAAATACTTTTTGCCACATGCTGTGCTATAACTAGAACGTCGAACTACTAGTAATACTACGGATAGTATGTAGGGAACTCAACGGAGCGGGGACAGGCAACAGGGGCCGGTGACAACGCCTTAGGAGGGACAAACCATCCACTAGGCTAACTCGTCTTGGGACGGTCAGACGGCGTGGGTCGACGCGCCGAGTCCTTGAAGTAATGCATCGTCAACGCCGAGAACCAAAGATAACGAATTCCCGTTGGCGCCTACCCCGGGTCAAGCGGCATAATGCAGATCCACAGGCTGTTGCACGAACTGCCAACTCGACCACCACGAACCAATTGCTGACTTCAAGGCTGTCATCATGGTGGTGTTCACGACTAGGCAACCATCGCTTGACTTGACGGCAATGGCAGATTATGGTACTCGATGCCGGAGTCCTCCTGCCGTTTAATAAAATACGATGCGTTGTTCAAGTCTCCCTTCCCCGCCTTGCGTTCCGTACATGTTGAAGAGTCCGTCGAATGGTGGTCGCCGGGTGGCGCACCGTTGTCCCGGTTCTGGTGTCGGTGCAGGTACAGTACCCGGCATGGGCATGACTCCGACTTGGACAAAAGGACCGTACCGTACCTAGTGACGCGCACAGATGTAGAAGGCTCCGAGGTGCAAGGCTTGAACAGCATAGCAACTACTGCGGCAAGTAGTGTACCGAAACATGGTTCACATCGAAATGTGTGAAGAAAATGAAGGGGTGCGGATGCTCAAAAGCATAACGAATACCTTGCGCCGCTGCCAGCATCGGGCCTTGGGCTCTTGTCCACATCGAAACGCAAGCCAAATCAACTACCGAGTACTTTTTGCCCGCTATGTTCCTCCGTAGTGACCGTTTAGCAGGTCCGCAATGGAGTGGCGGGGCTCCAGCAGGGCCCGGGGCTAGCGGCTGCAGTTAGGAAACCCCAGGGTTCCTAACGCCATGCCACAGGGGCTCTTTGACGTGCGTGGGGGCTCTATATAACTAATTAACAAACTGCTCCGTACGGAGTACCCTCTTGGCTTGATCGGCGGGCCGGCGTGTTGCTGCCGAGACAGAAAGATCTATTGTAGCTGTTCGTCGCCAGTCGAGTTTCTTTTCCTTCTCTCTTCCTTCTTCGCCACTCTCACTTTTTCTGGGTGATATTCACAACCGCCTTGGCCTCTTTTTGGAGGGGTTTTTTATGTCCTTGCTCCATTCGTCATTTCGTCGGTTTTCGGCTTGAGTGACGCGGCCATGAACGTGGTGATCCACAAGTTCGGCAACCATGAATTTTCCCCCATGCGAAGTCGTATAGTCCTCGATGCAACCCATCAACCACAAGTCTTTGTGGACCGGTACGTAACGTGTTTTGTGCAGCAGGCCCGTTGAAATCGCTTCGGGGCGATATGTTTCAATTTGCCTTGCTAACCATCTCTCAGAGTTGCATCTACAGTTGCGCAGGTTCCATGGATCGTCGATGCCTCCAATGCTGCTCGCTCAGGAATTCCCCAAGCCATCGTGCTCGCCATCTCCGGTTGCTTCGTTGCCTTTCATTTACTCCGTCGCCGCTCAGCCAATTCACTTCCGCCCTCACCCAAGTCCAAGGCGTCGGGTATAAGATGGAAGTATGAACTGCCGTCTCAAATAATGCGGGCAATTGCGCTGTCTTTCGTCGCTGTCGCATTCTTCCAGAGACACGCTCATGTGCTCAATGTCTTTCTTCTCACTTACGCCTTCCTCCTTGGCTTGACTCGCCTCATCAAGGATATTCCGTGGCGACATGCGGCACTGCATCAAGTCAACTTCGTACTCATTGCCGAGCTGTTCATCTTGTGTACCGCTCAGCTTCTACCATGCATCGAGATCGACTTTATGTGCACCAGAGACGCCAGTGTCATCGGAGCAGCCGTCGCGCTGGTAACAGGCATTGTCATCGCCATGTGCACACCTCGCGAATGGATCCGACCTCAACTGACGGAAGAAATCCCTGGTTTTCAACTTCCGGATGAGCCTTCCCCTGAAGAAGCGTGCAGTTGGGTAGACTATTACTGCACCTACCAATGGCTAACTCCCATCATCTGGAAAGGCACGCTGAAAAAGCTTGACATGTCTGGTATCCCCAAATTGGCTTGGTACGATGAACCTCTATATCTTCTTCGTCAAATTCAAAATGCCAGAAATGCATACAAGTCCACCCTCTGGACCAGCGTGCGTTTCCAGCGAGTTGAGCTGTCTCTCATGGGTCTTTGGATCGGCCTTTCCTACATTGTCGAAAATGTAGCTCCTTTCGGCATGTATAAGCTTCTCGCATACCTTGATGATCCCGAGTCGGCCACGTACAGACCCTGGGTTTGGCTGCTATTGACTTTTTTTGGCCCAATGTTCAAGTCCATCCTGTTCCAAGGGTACGTATTCGTGTCCACTCGATTAATTGTCCGCATCAAGTCCGCCATGACCCAGGAGCTGTATCACAGGGCGTTAGAGTCCATGGAACTGGAAGAGGATCCGTTCTCGAAAAAGTTTGATGATGACAAGGACAAGAAGGAGAACGTAAAGGAGAACAGCGTTAAATCTACGTCTGCCGGCCGACTGGCCAACCTCATGGCCGCCGATGTGGACGCAATTTTCCGCTCCCGCGACATGATGATTGTCCTCGTTGGTGTTCCTGCTGGAACTATTGTTTCTTTTATCGGCTTATACAGAATGCTCGGCTGGGCATCCATCGTTGGCGTTTGCGTATTGGTCCTGTCCACGCCTATATCCATTATTTTCGGCAAGTTAATGTACAACGCCCAAAAGAAGGTACGAAAAGCCCAGGATTCACGAATATCTCTCGTCACAGAATACCTCGCTTCCATCAAGGCCATCAAATACTTTGGCTGGGAGAAGCCCATCACGGAGAAGATAGTCGAATCTCGTGCTGTTGAGCAAAAGGGCCTATGGGGGATATCTGTCCTCCAAGTTTGGATTAATCAGGTCACACAGGCGTTTCCGTATCTTGCGCTGCTCGTTATGTTTGCTCTGCACGTCATCGTCGACAAACGCCGCTTAACAGCTTCTACTGCTTTCACGACCGTATATCTAGTCAAGAACATTCGTCGAAACATCATGATGGCCAGCAGTTTTGCTCGCAACTTTGCCGGTGCTCTCGTGGCGTTTGGCAGACTTGACAAATACTTTGCCAGCACCGTTCCGCTAGTTCAATACCCTGAGGGTGTTCTTCGTATCGAGAAAGCTTGTTTCCGACGGAACAAAAAGGCTACATTCAGACTGGAAGATATCTCTCTCGACTTCGTCGAAGGGGGCCTTAATGTTGTTACCGGACAGAGCGGCAGCGGAAAGTCCACCCTTTTACTCGCGATTCTGGGAGAGACTTATCTGGAAGGCGGCTGTGTTACCGTTCCCGCCGACATTGCTTATGCTTCCCAAACATCTTGGTTGCAGAACCAAACTATACAGGACAATATTCTTTTCGGCAGTCTTATGGAGAAGGCTCGCTACGACAGAGTTCTGGCGGCTTGCTGCCTCCCGGAAGACCTGCGTGAGTTGCCAGAAGGCGACCAAACTTCAGTTGGTGAAAACGGGACTTCGCTATCTGGGGGCCAAAAGGCAAGAGTCGCCTTGGCCAGAGCATTGTATTCCAAAGCGCCGCTATTGCTCCTCGACGATATTTTCTCAGCGTTAGACGCCAAGACATCCGCTGGAGTGTGGAAACTCTGCTTTTGCAGCGATCTGCTCAAGGGTCGAACCGTCGTTCTCGTGACGCAGGTTCCTTGGATCTCTGCCCAGGCCGATCTCGCCATTCTGCTGGACAGAGGTCAGGTAAAAAGTGCCGAGCCCAACATCGGCGTTGTTCGTCGTCCTATCAAGATTGCTGAGGTCCTGGGAGGGGATACCGATGACAGCAGTGTGACTGAGGTTGAGACTCCTCCGGAACCAGAGCTACAGGCCAGCAGCGACGCTTTGAATGATCCTGCTAAAGTTTCTCAGGACGTCCCTCTGAAGAGCATTGTCGATCAGGAGATGAAAGCATCTGGCGCTATCACTAGATGGAGCATGATCAAGTACATGGGTTATTACGGGCACCCTGTGTTCGCTGTTTCTTGTGTACTCGGTCTGTTCCTTGCCAACATTTTTTATTTCGGTACCACCTATTGGTTATCCATCTGGGTTGAGGCATATAAAGAAGGTGCACATGTCGACAGCGTCTTGTTCTTAGGCATATTTGCTGCTTTTATTTTCCTCGAGCTAATCTCCTACGGGTTTATCGTTATTATGTTTGAATGGGGCGGCTGGCGTGCAGCAAGAAAGCTGCACAATGACTTTATCAATGCCATTATGAGAGTTCCTCTCTCCTGGTTCAAGGCCATCCCTATTGGCCGAATTACGAACCGATTCTCCGGCGATATGTCATCTATCGACGGCATGCTCAGCGCCATGGTCCGCCAGATGATTGACATTCTCATGATGATCGTTTTTCGACTTGGTGCTGTCAGTACCATTATGCCGGTCTTCATGATTCCTGGACTCATTACCTGCTTCATCGGTGTGGGTATTGGAGAAATGTACACCCGTACCGCCATCATCATCAAGCGCCTCACATCATCCGCACAGTCTCCTGTCTTTTCGCAGTTTGCCGACACTCTTGCTGGTCTTTCAATAATTCGCGCAAGAAAGGGCAAGGCCGCAGAGTTTGGGTTTGACCTGGCTGATAAGCTCCGTATCTGGTCGGCAGCCTCTGAGGCTAACTACAATTGCAACCGATGGGTTGGTATTCGGATCGACTTTGTCACATCCCTCGTTTCGCTTTTTGCAGGCATCATTGCCATCTCCAAAGCTGGCGTCGTTGGGTCCGGACTGGTTGGCTTTTCGCTGACCAACGCCAACGACCTCAGCCAAACCGTGCTCTACATGGTTCGCGCCATGAATGATCTGGAGGTGGAGATGCAAAGCGTAAGTAAACATAACAAGTGCTTTTGGCCAAAGCTTCTCTATATATATAGGCTTACTTTCCCGCAAGAGTGGCCCTACTAATCGTAAGTTACAGTTTCATCGTGTCAAGGAATACGTCAAATTGGAGCCTGAAGAAAAAGACGACAAGCCGTACCCCGACGAGGGCGAGGGCGAATATGCAGATGATGAAACCCGCGTCATCCCCAAAAACTGGCCCCGAACAGGAGAAATCGAGTTCCGCAACGTCACCATCCGATACGATCCCGACGGCCCGGACATCCTCACCGACATCAACCTGAAGTTCAAAGCCGGCGAACGAGTTGCTGTGGTCGGACGAACCGGATCTGGCAAGAGCACAGTAAGTCTTGTTGCGCACCCTTTGCCTCTGGCAACGCTACAGTTTTTTTTTAGTTTTTTGGAGAGGGAGAGGGGGGAGGGAATTTGGTTCACTATACTGACATGAAATATAGCTTGTTCTGTCATTACTCCGATTCACCGACATCGTCGCTGGAGAAATTTTGTTCGACGGCGTTGACATCACCAATCTTCCCCGATACCGTCTTCGTGAAAGTCTAACCATCATTCCCCAGGAAGCCGTGCTGTTCAATGGATCGGTTGAGTCGAACCTAGATCCCAGTGGCAGAGTTCCTCGGGAACAGCTGGAAGCAGCTCTCGATAATTGCAAAGGCATCGCCTCTTTTTCCGGCAACGTCACGGAGGAGGATGATGATGATGAGACGGAGACGGAGCAGACAGGTGCCGCCGCCATTCGTGGCCACGCCCAAGCCATCACGTTGTCCACGGAGGTAGACGCCCGCGGCGAGAACTTCTCCCATGGCCAGCGTCAGGTTCTCTCCCTCTGCCGCGCGTTGATCCGCAAGAGCAAGCTCATGCTGCTCGACGAAGCGACGGCCAGCATGGACTATGAGACAGACCGTGGCATTCAGCAAGTGCTCCGAAATGACCTTGCTTCCGCTGATGACAGTCGCACTCTCGTCACCATTGCCCACCGCCTTCGAACCATCATTGACTACGACAGCGTAGTCGTTATGAGTGCAGGGAGAGTCCTGGAGTAAGTTGCCACCCCTCCTCCCCCTATTCTTTCCCGTTTTTACCAGAAAATACAAAAAGCAAAAAGCAAAAGCAAAAGCTAAGTGTGATTCTTTCAACACAGACACGGCTCTCCCAAGGAACTGTACGACGCCAAGGGCCAGTTCTACGACATGGTATATCACAGTGGCGAAATGGAAGAACTACAAGAACTTCTAGAGGACAAGTAGAATATACGGAATGGCTCCTTTTATCTCCTATTCTTCTTCTTCTTCCTTTTCTTCCTTTTTCCTTTTTTTTTTTTTTTTTTTTAATTTTGGACGCCACACATAGTCAGACTGCTGAGTTATCATATTCGAAGGGAAAAAAGAGAATCAATATTGGGAAGTAGCGTCGCCTACGGTATAGCAGCAAGAAAGATTGAGACCACATATATATGTATATGATTATGCATAAACAAAAATAGCTAGTTGGGCATTCCAACCAGCTCGTTCGACTTAAAATGTTATTATGAGATGCTGCAAACTACGGACTTGGGGTGTGTGTATGTCAAAGACAAACAAACAACACCAAGGCAATCCATTCATCCCAACGCCAGCACTTCGCTCTCCAGTCCGAACAGGCATATAAACGTTCGTACGTACGTACATGATAGACTGTAGAGTGGGAATGAGAGACACAGACGCATGCATCCACGCGCAGACAATTTCTCCTCCCTCATTAGAAATTTTTTTTGTGTATTATTCATGCATCGCTCCATACTATATCTGAGTATTTTGCAACCATGGTGTGGGAGAGAGTGCCTGCAGAACAAACAAAACATCATAAATTGACCTTCTCCCACCTCTGTCTCCCAAACGCCAAAAATTGATATAATGAATCTTTGTCCTTCTTCTTCGCAGTCGTTGTCGTCACAACAAAGTCCCAATATTGAAACGACCGTCCAGCCTCCTTGTTTCCCTAGCTCGATTTCAAAACGCAACGGCGTATAGTCTGTAGTAATAACTCATGCTTGTGCTACAAGAATTGTCTCTCTCGGTCCCAATTGATCAAATATGCTGTCGCTTTGTCGCCAATTGAGGTATCCAATCATATATGTCCCAATGCTAACCTCTACACACGTTGCCCCGTTTTTATTCGTTTATTGTCCATTGAATTCTTGACCTTCCATGGTGGCTACGCCAGCTTCTACGTTATGGTAGTCAAGAATCTCCGAGTACCTGAGAAACAGAGAAACAGATCAGCTGGCTGTGCCTGAACGGAATTTACCAGTAGTCGCCCTGTAACTTACATCATGATCTTCCACGTATCAACGGGCAGATCCGCGTCGTTGAAACTCCAATCAAATTTCTCTTCAGCAACTGGTTCGTCAGAGGGGTCGTGGTATGGTGCGAGATATTCGTGAGCGAGAGCTGATGTGGCTGTTATCCGCTTCTTAGGGTCGAACACGAGCATGCTCTCGAGAAGATCAATGGCTGCCAAAAAAAAAAAAAAAAAAGGTTAATGCCATGTTAAATTACTCCACCGCGGTTAGGAGCAATATTCCAATGCTTACCAGGAGCATCCGCATTCTTGAATTTGTTTATCAGAGGTTGCCGTTCGCGTTTCGGTAGGGACTTGACAAACCGCAGTGTCTATCCACCGGTGTTAGCAAGGGCGTATCGTGTCGTATAGTGAGCTATTGGACAACGCTACAGCTGTAGAGCCTGAGCACTTACATTTTCACTAGCAATGGTGTTGATAACATCATCAGGAGGGGTACCCAAAAGCTCAGTAATGATGGAAAACTGGTTGACGTGATCCTTGCCCGGGAAGAGCGGTTTGCCCTCGAGCATCTCAGCAAAGATGCAACCCGCACTCCAGATATCCACCTCAACGTCATATTTTTGCCATGTGAGCATAATTTCGGGTGCTCGGTAGTATCGGGTGGAGACATATCCGGTCATTTGGGGATCTTGAATTCGTGCGAGGCCGAAGTCGCAAATCTTCAAGTCGCAATTCTCGTTGACAAGAATATTGCTGGGCTTTAGATCACGGTGAACGACGCCGGCGGAATGTACGTATTTAAGACCTCTCTGTGTCATGATGTCAATCATGTGTCAACCAATGGTCGAGACAATCTAGCTGCAATGATCCCTACCATGATTTGGTACAGAAAGTACTGGATGAACTGTTTCTCAAGTGGTCTTGAAGTGAGCAGCCTATGCAAGTCTGTTCCCAGGAGTTCTGTGACAAAGTAGCTGCATAAATAAGTTAGTATATTTACCATGGAAACACTGCTTGTCGTTTTCGGCCGGGACGTACATGTCTTCTAGCGGGGAGATGAAAATATCGCTGAGAGAAATGACCTATTCCCATAGTATGAGCATTGATTGACCAGGGGTCTAGAAGCGACTGTTCAAAGGCAGCATACATTTTCGTGTTTGAGGTGCTTCAAGAGCTTCAGCTCGCGGTAGGTTCGCTTCGCGAGAACGGGGGTGCTGAACGGTTTCATGATTTTTTTAACGGCGACATTTTGATTTGTGAGCTGATCGCGAGCTGAGCTGTGTGCGGCGATGGTATCATATTAGTGAGCTGATGGCAGCAGTAAAGTCGGTTCGTGGCGACCTACCAAACGAGACCAAAAGCTCCCATACCAACCGGCTGGAGGTCCGAGTACCTGGTTACAAAGTCAGTAGGTCTGTGGTTAAGACAAGTTGCAGCCACCTCGTCGTCCCCTTACCTTGACGTGATCTCGAACGTCGTGCCGAAAATCTGAGCGCGCACGAATTCAGCCATTGCAGCGATTCGCAGAGGACGCTGCGAGTTCTGATAGCGGTGGGGGTGGTTGTGTGGTAGGAAGCCTGCGAGTCGGCGGGAAACAGGGTGAGGATCGGAGTAATGGGTATCTAAACCAAGCGAGTGTGTTTGAGCGACTGTCCAACGCACTCTGGTCAGCAAAATATCATGACCCGTCCCGGGGTGATTGTCTTTACCCGTCGAAGGATTTTTTGGTCGGTCGCAAAGGTTGGGATGCTTAAGGGTGGCGGGGCAGACGTTTGACAAAATGCCGATGGAACTACTCCGTATGCTGTCTCGCTACACAAGGCACTAGAACTTGACAAGTTGTCAGCGACAAAAGAAAGACACCACTGATTGGATATCCGAGGCAAGGAATCAAGAACAAAGGATGAAGGGGATGGTGGGATAAGCTCTGCGGCCTGGTCTGGTCTGGTCTGGCTTGGCTGGGCACGGAGAAGCACCTTTGTGCTTCGAAGGGAAGTGAGAGAGTGAGTGAGCGAGCGAGAGGATCGGTCAGTGGGAGACTGGGACGGCGGGGGTGGGGGGATGCAGCCAGCAAGCATCTGGGGCTCGGCTGCAGCAGTATTTGCAGCGCTGGCACTACCAGAAAACAGCTAGTTTTGTTTGCATCATGTCGGTGAGTGCACATGGGATACAGCTGGCGTCATGAATTCCCGGTATAGCAGGTGGAGCGCTCAATGAAGCAATATGTGTGCGCAGCGCAGACCTGGAACGCGTGCTGAGCCTGAGCTTGACTGAGCCCGACTGAGCCTGAGCCTCCGAGTGCTAATTACTGAATGCCGTTTTGCTGCTGGTCCACTTGAACGGCTCTGCTGCTCTCAGCTGGATGAAACGGGGCGCGACATGCTGTCGGGACCGGAATCGAGCGCCACAGCAGCTATTTGCAACAGGCTGTTGGCGGACAGGCACTGTGCTCGGCATCTGGTCGGGGCTGAGGGGCAGCTACGCTCTGAGCGCGAGGGCCGGCCAAGGAAAATATCGGCATAAACCGACACGCCCTGCAACAGACGTACGGGATAATTCGAGATGAACGCTTCATGAGCCGAGGGGGTCGTTCAGGCACTGCGCCATACAGACTAGACGGCTCGAAGCTGTTGCGACGTACAGTACTGCTCTGCACACACTCCGTACAGGTATGGATGGTATGAATGGTATGGTATTTGCAATGTAAAGTAATATGGAGCATGCGCGGGGCAATTGAAAGTTTGACGTCTTGGTCGTTACGCACCTCTCGACGCTCTGATGGCTTGGCAACAAGACGAAGAGCGAATTGCTGTCGCAGGTGAGCTGGATCTGGTCTCGAGAAACTAGGCGACCTGTTAGGTTCAGTTGATGGCAACAGAATATTCTCTTTTTTTTTTATTTTTGGCCCGTGGAGGAGAAAGAAGG